>JAUZND010075434.1:0-38547 GCA_034780555.1 Coelogynopora nodosa
ATTTCTGACGAGATTATCTAGCGAATCGCACATGAACTGTACGCTATCCTTGAACTGGAGCTTCATACGAATAGTGAATAGACAAAAGTTTAAATTTACATTTTTGGAAATTTTCAGCCAATCAGAAGCGAGTAAGAGTTGTTTGGCTAGTATGGCTTCCTATTGACCGATTTGAACAAAATCAAGTTCGATTACCACTAATTTGAGGTCACTGAGTTCGATTTTTCTACTTATAAGGTGATCAGACCTTTAAAATTTTTTTAAAAAATTATTGGGGGGGGGGGGGGTAGGGGAGGGGGGGGGCATTTCAAAATTGGCCGACCATTTTCAAAATCAATGACACATTTTTCACTTGTACTAAAAATTAAATCTATAAAACATAGAAACGACTCTCATTTGAGTCTGATAAGTGCGATTTCCACAGTTTTGGCACAAAAATGCAAAATTTTAGCAAATTTTAAATCATTGTAAAACAAAAAATAGTCAAGAATCGAATAGTTCTTATTATTTTATTTTACTTCTATATTTTCTTATTTACAATGTTCATAAAAACGTTTCAAAAGCTTTATTATTATAGTTGATTAGTTAAGACTTATTTTTGTGAAGTTTTTTAAAAATATATTTCTTTAAAATGTTTTTTAACATATATAACTAAAATATGATTTCAGGGGTGATCCGTTTAGTGTTCCGGAACACTTCTTCAGTTTTAAGTCATAACCGAAACGGGTTGAAACAAGTAAATATATATATATTAAATTAACGTAACTTTAAAATAAAATTATTAAAAGAATTTTAATATATTATAATTTAGCCAACAAAATCATATTAGGAAAAAACAGTTTTAATAACATCTTATAATATAAACTGATCTAAATAAATAAGTTATTTTAAATAAAATGCATTTTAATTAACAGGTTTGTAAATCAAACGAATTGTTTAAAATGTTTATTAAGGGGAATAATATAGATACAAAAATATGTTTACGTTCATTCGATTATAAAAATAGCTCGTTAATAACTTTTTTTCACAATTACGTTTAAACACGATGCCTTTTTATGTTACATCGCTTTGTGCTAACTATGTACATATAGTGGGTTGTCACTTAAATGCGGAGGAAAATGCGGAAGAAAAATACGGAGGAAAAACCGGAGGAATAAATAACTAGTTTTCAAGGTCGTCATTTAAACAAGTAAAATGATAAACAAACAACTTCAATTTAAAGAATGTAATAATTACTTAAAGTTGGTTATAATTCTTTTATTTGTATATTTCAGAATTTATTTAAATGTCTACGTATTTTGACCGATTTTAGAAACTTTCTAAAATCCCTTACATTTGTTTTTATTAATTAGCTTGATTATTTTAAATATAGGTTAAATTTCGTTCGGATTTGTCCTCCGATTTTTCCTCCAGATTTTCCCCGGATTTAAGTTACAACCCATATAGTGTGAGGTATTTGTAAAAGGTGTTCGTATATTCTACTACATATTTATTTGTAGTAATATTAGACAAAATGACAGTATTATTTATCAGCCGTTTTTTAAAATATATAAGCCTAATAGGTAATTGTTAGCCATCATTTTCCTATCAAACCTACATTGTATTCCTCAAATAATCATATTAAGAAAAACCACTGAAACGAATGCATATATAATTTATGTCATCAATTAATGCATACCCAATAAAATAAAAGAATGAATGATTTATGCATTCATACATTTGTAATAAAAATGCATACGATTTAAATTTTCTATCAAATTAATTGTTTATATTAATGAAAAAGATTTCCTATAGGATAAAGATTATACAGGAGAAAAATAAGTTGTGAAAATCGATATTTTTTCTCTGTGGCTATAAGTAAATAGATAAATGAAGTATTTTACATTGTATAAAATAAAACCTATATATACAATACTACACATTTACAGGGGTGCTCCTAAGAAAAATCAAAGGGGATCGTTTTTAAACTTTAGAGATTTTATTAATAGAGATCTTTTGAAAAATTCAACTTTGATAAATCAGTTTTATTATGGAGATATTATTTATAGCTTTATAATCAATATTTTAAATACTGTATCAAAAAATTAATATACGAAACTGTGATAAACTTAAAATAATAAGTGCGTTAAAGACACATTATTTCTGATTTCGATATATTTTTTGTTATGGTATTCCTAATTCAACGATTTATATGGTGTATTAAAAATGGATACAGAAGATAAGAATTCATCATTAAGCTATTTTGTAGTAAAATTATGAATATATATGAATTTGATATTATCTCTAAAATGGCACAACTTTGACTACAAAAAGACACTTAGTTTTTCAAAGCGGGTCTTTCGCGTCCAACGACCTGGGGCACCCATGATTTACACAAATGATTAGCAACATTTTTTTCACTAAATATAGTTAGTTTATAAATCGAATCAGTTAACTTTTGTATAAATCAAAATGACAATGTATACATAGGCTATGGTTGAAACCATTTATTTGGAAGCAATAGTTTGAGGAAGTTATAATTGTACGTTTTTTGTTGTTGTTATGACTCTTATATCAATCCGGCAATCCAAAGATTAGATGATTTCACACTCAATCACCAGCGTCATAACCGGCTGGCTATCTCATACTGAAAATGTTACAATTTTTTTAATATGTAAGCAATTACCACCGAATTAACATTTGCCGCAATGACTTTCCATTGGAAGTGACATTAATTTTTTAACAATTTTATAACCAATCATAATTTGAGAAACTGTGTCGTACTTTTTATGCGTTCCCCAAATTTTTTTCACAGTGAAGAGAGCAAAAAAGTTTTTCATACCAGATTATAAAAGAGTGGGTTTATAGTCACTTTTGCAGAACAAATACAATTCTAGGAAATCGTCTACTTAATTAGTTGGGTAAGTAGCACAAATATTATGTAAATCATAGCATATCAATTTTATAGTTTTAAATATTCTAGCACTGTAAGTAAAAATATTAATTTATAAGTTATTAAAATTATTTCAAAAATTTATAACGAACATTTACTTTATGTTTTACTTTATGAAAAAATTTAGTAATTACGACAAGTTGACTTAATTTATTTATGTTTTTAAAATTAGTTTAGGTACGAGATTAAAAAATTGTGATTTTCCTATTGTATATTTTAAAAATTTATTTGATTAAATCAAATTAGTCGATTATAAAATTAATATTTATTAAATAAATATATAAATAAAATTGTTTCCAAATGTTTCCATTTGGAATTTAAAAATTAATACCATAATTAATTCGATTTTATCAAATGATATAATTATTTAAACAGAAAACACGTTACCACTCATAAAACAATTAAACCGGTGTTTTACAAATACATAATTTTTTAAAATTTCAAAACAAATTATTTGCATTTAATAGCTGTATAAGGTGCAATTAAATTTTTTTAAATTTACATACTTGTGAGACATTATTATTCGCAGCATTTTAAAATCTAATTTTTATGCCGTCTACCAAACTCCACCGCAGAGAATACTTTCAAAAATTGGAATAATTTTAAAACAATCATATTACTTTGTGAATTATTATTATGTCATTAAAAACAAGTAATTTAAAGTTTTTACATTTGGGATAAGCTTTGCATTACACTATTTAAATGTTGCGTTTGTTTTCTAAAATGACCACAGATACATATTTATAATTTCACTATTGTCAATCGCTTC
This sequence comes from Coelogynopora nodosa, assembly GCA_034780555.1. Classification (NCBI taxonomy): domain Eukaryota; kingdom Metazoa; phylum Platyhelminthes; order Proseriata; family Coelogynoporidae; genus Coelogynopora; species Coelogynopora nodosa. The sequence continues at coordinate 3,702 of JAUZND010075434.1, forward strand.
ACATTTTTATTTTACATGATAATATTAACTCGGAGCCAGGCAGACACCCCGCTTTATAAGGCTTTCATTCAAGAATAGCTATTTACATTTATTTATATTAATTGAATTATAAAAAAGACACAACTAAAAGTATATTAAAATATACGAGTTTGAAGTTTTTAAAATTATTACTTCTGTACGCAATTACATAATATATTATGTACTTGCGTAAATTATAAAAAAATTGTAGGTAAATATATCAGACATTTCTATATATATATATAACAAAATTATAAAATATCCACTAACGTTATATAACACTTACGACATAACCCCATCTTTATAACGCAGATATAACAAAATCCTGAACAACCCACCCACCCCCCAATCGTTATATAAGATATATGGATCATTCTTTGTATAAAAATACACATTTTTCGTAACAATTTTCAATAATGTTGCGTACACATATTATTTTGCATATTTATAATACAACATGAATTTCTCTCAGGCAATATTATTAATCGTCCGTATTTGAATATTAAAAATATAAGGCTAGCTATGCCCCTATACACTGATATTTGTGCCTTATTTTGATTTTTCTGTGTTTTCATTTAATTTTACACATTGCTCGGAGTCAAACTGTTGCATTTAATCCAAAACTATAAAACGGTAATTATGTCCACTTGACAAACAGATTAGTAGGTGATATAGGCATTAATCACATTATCGTTTTTTTCATATATATTTCACCTTTATATGTTTTCTTATTTTCTTATCTACTTTTAGCCCTCTTGACATACTGAAGTGTTCCGTTTCTTGAAATATCGAGCAGAACATTTCCATCGTTATTTCGAAAAGCTTTAACACATATATTTACAAATTACGTCTCGTTTAGTTTGAGTAAATATTGCACCTCAACCGTTATACTGTCATATAATTTTTTTAATCGCTTTTTTTTAAATTTAAAGTTATACATAAAAAGTGTATTATACAACATAATATAATTTTTTTAAATATATCTACTTTTTATTTAAACGAGGTGAAATCATATTTAAAATAAAGTTTACTATTTCCGGGTTTTGCGTTTTTTATGTAATTACGTGCATTTGATTTTAATAGAGCAGCATAGATGTCTATAGAATAATTATCAAATTTAAGTGATAACTTTTTTAATAAAAAGTATAAACTCAATTTACATTTTTATTAAGTTTTTGATGGTTTACTCTTAGTTTACTTTTGAATTTCTACCTATTTGTTGTTTAAATCATATTTAGAATAAATATTCGATTCTAAAGTTTAACAGAATAAGTTTAAGGTTTAAACAGAAGTAAATGGTTTTATATCTTATTTTTGCTTGAGGTTATATTTTGAAAAGAATCCAAAATAATTTAATTGATTTTGTGAGTTTATTAAAAAAAAAATTGAGACGCATAGACATGTGAAATATTATAATAAATATTTGGTTTTTTATTGTGCAAACAATATTATTTTTATATATTTTTCAAATTAGTAATTTACGTTTTTTTGTTTCAGAGCACAGTTTTTTTTACAATTTAATATAGTTAATCTTATAAATAAACTATCTAAACAATAATGTAATTAGCATTTTATATAAAATTTAAATATATTTAAAAACAACTTTTTTAAATTTTAAATATAAGAGAAGTTCGGAAATAAATTTTGGTCGAAATAAGTTACCTGCACATTAATTGTTTGTTAACATAAATGGAGCTAACATTGTTTAATTTGTCTAGAAGAAATATACAAAAACTAAATTTGTTTCTAAATGTGTACTCTCTGACAAGATATCTGTCAAATATGATTTAAAAAGACGGCATATCAGTGAATATAGCTGTTAAAGTTCGCACAGTAGCCGTAAAACATCTAAAATGAAATATTCATATACATATATATAGTTTCTACATTTTCAGATTATACTTTATTTCAGATTTGCGGAATTTATAGAAATTAAAGGGAGGTTTTGAATGTTAAAATGTAATTGAAATATTTAAATCTGAAATTATATTATATGTAAACAGTATTGCTATTCTTATGTTTTGCAGTGTATACTGTAAATAATTAGAGGAAAATGTTCATTTATTTTATCGATTGCAATGTTAGTACTTTGCCAATGGAGGAGGGGTGTCCCTTTTAACCATTTCAATATATTAAATGTTGACCCGACCCCTTCTCAGCCACATATTTGCTTGCCAACTACCGAATTTAACTAATGCAACCTCATACTTATATCCTATAATATTGCTTATAATCGGAAATAAATTTACAATTTAGAAAATAATGTTTTTATAGTTTTGTAAAGTTTCTAAATTTTGTCCAAGCTGAAGTAATTCGTTTTAGTTAATCGATCTCCAATTAAAAAAAAGTCGTTTATTCAATAATATTATAATATAAGAGCCATATAGCATTTTCCATCTAATAGAAGCATATAAAATTATCCATGTAATACATAGAAGCAAATAAAAAGCTAAATATAATGTAAGTTGATGTCTATTTATGTAATATTGTATGCTATTTAATACCAGATGACATTACCTTATTTATATATATATATTGAAATCTGAATCATGAGTTACTGAATTACAAAATTATCCACTTTTGAAAAATTGATTAAAACTTATTGTTAATTAATAAAATTTGAGAAATTTTGATTTTACTATCAGTATGAAAAGGGGATGTAAAGATAGCCTATAACTATATCCAACCATGTTATAAATCGGTATCACAGTTCTATAGGTTCACATAGTCTAAATTTTCAGTTTCAGCTCGGTCGATATATATAGTATCATGGTGGTCTTTGCTCGTTATAAAACGATTTTAGTGTTTCGTCAATAGCCAAACTCACCAAACTAATGTTGAGGTTTTATATATTCACAGAATCGTCATCGGCATCTCTGTTGCCTTTTTATAAAAAAAATTTTTGTCAGTCCAAAGGGGGCAAAACTGTAATAAAATTTTTTTTGGCTTTAATCGCAGTGAAAGCAGTCAGAAAAAAATAATTGCATCAACGTCATAATATATTGTATATAGATAAAAGGATTAGAGCGACGGCTAAGGTGATTTATATGAAAACACAAAACAATATAAGTAATTAAGAATAAATATAATTTCTTAATGCTGTTATTTATATCGATACTGCGTAATCAATTGGGGCAATATAAGAGTCTCATTTATTACTTACGCGCAAACCAGTAAACAGCCGCCGTGTGTCCAAAGTTCCGCACCATTATTTAGTCACCTCTTCTCCCTCATTCCCTAATTATATGTTTTGTTTATTGGATTTAGTATACTGTCTTTTACATTTTGAACATAGTTTTTAAAATAAATATTTGTGATTTGATGGTAACACATTATTGTGGCTTAAAAAATGTCGGCCTTGATCGTTGTTTACCTTTAAAATAATTTCGATATATTAAAAAAATTATGTTAACGTAATTGGTAATCGATTTGATAATGTCTGGTTATTTTTCAGTTTGAATTTTATTTTGTGGTGATGTTGAGTAATGAAATGTGGTAACTAACAACTTAATTAGTCAAAAGAAATTCTCAATAAAATATATGAAACTCTTGAAAGAGTAAGATAGCAATAAACTAATCTAATAAGGTGGTATTTATTTATAAACGGGAAATATGTAATGAATAAGTGAAGATAAAAGGAAATAGAAAAAGAAATTATTTTCTATAACGAAATACAATTAAATTGTAATATAATCATGGTATATAGTTCAACTGTGCTATAATTCATACGTCATACATATAAGTCATAAAAGTCTTAAAAGTCATATAAGTCATAAAAGTCATATAAGTAATACGGAACAGTTTAACAATTATATCAACTATTTACAGAGGTGATATCCCAGTGTATAAATTAAATTAACCGCATATTAAATATCAAGTACAAATTTGGATTTTAGGAATTTTAGGAATACTACATCTACATACTACAGTAAAAGTAATCGATTACTTGATAATTTTATTTGATCACATTAAAAATGGTGTGGTCGTAAGCAAAAAAACTATTAATGTACTGTTATATATATTAGGAAAGGTTTGATATATCTCATTTTTTGTGACTATTTAAATCTAATTCTTACGCCTTTATATTGCAAAAAAAATATTTTTAATTGATGTATTTTAACTTAAATATTGAATTAAAAATAATTAATTAACATTGAATAATCTTCAATAATTTATATTTAATAATTACGACAATAAAGCGAAAAGAATTTTTAGAATAGATTATCAAATAGTTTTGTTTGAAGGGTAGCGAACTTTAAAATTAGAAATTTTAAAAATGGGCGTTACACAAAGGTTCGTCATAAAGATTTAGTCATATTATTAAATGTATTGTTTTTCTGATAGTAATTATCTATCCCACTAATTCATATTTGTGTCCAAATCAAAGTTTTATATAAATTTGGAATGTTTCATTAGCATATAGGTACTCTTAAAAAGTTTAACCGGTACATCAACTAAAAGCATGTAATAAAAGTAGTAACAGCTTGTAACCAGGATATATTGACCGTGCAGTGCCAACTATTTCAATCACATATGTACCAAAGTAATAACTAACTAGAACATGTTTTATAACTTGGAAATAAGCGAAATCAAAATTGCACCAAAAATTATATTGATAAATTGTTACGGAATCTACCGATAATGGTATCCGGTATTGGAAATTAGGTAAAATTAAATATTATTAAAGACTATATGTTTTAGATATCAACCGTTAATTTTGGAAAATAGATGTGACAAATAATTGTTGGAAAGACATTGATAATATCCCATTAAATCTCGAATCAAAGGTTTACCTTGATAGAAACAAACCTCTTAATATTTTGCCATCCTATTCATCTGTCAAATATATGACATCATTGTTATTACTAATGTCGCTCACCTAAGCTAGTTCGCAGTCTGTTTGTTCGTTTCCTACTTTCTATTGATATTATTTCAGATTGATTAAACTGATGATTACTATGTCTAACAAAATTCTAAATTGATAAAATTCACCTCTACTTGGAAAATATAATAACTCTGCATTTAGAGAGATAGTAATAAAATAATAATTGATTATTTAAACTTATTGATTATTTGAACTTATTGATTATTTGAACTTATTGATTATTTGAACTTATTGATTATTTGAACTTATTGATTATTTGAACTTGTTGATTATTTGAACTTATTGATTATTTGAACTTTTTGATTATTTAAACTATTTCAGATTTGCTTCACATATTTTACAATAATTATTTTATAACTTAAAATAAAGGATACATCCACTTTACTTCCCCATAGGTAACAATGTATTCCTGGAAAATGAGAATTTCTACCGTGGCACAGCTCACAACTCTGTTCTGTGTCTTCTACGTGATCAGCTCTGCGTCATCGACAAACATGTTTCAAAAAAGGAGTTTAGACGTGCGTTAAATATTTTAACTTTTTTATTTCAAAATTTAAGTACATTAGTATAAGGTGATAGATAAATTACAATATATACTATATATAAAATATAGTAAAATAAAATATTTTCGTGTATTTTCGAAATTATATATATTAGTATTTTTGTTAATTTAGTACGACAGCAAAATGCAGCAACTATATTAAAAATTATATGTAATTAACCATTATTTACATATATTTCTGGAAATTGTTCATTGTCTTATTATTTGAATAAAATATATATTGGATTTTTATAAAATTAGTGTAGCAATTTATTAACATTTTAAATTATAAAGCTTTTCGCTCGAGCGTGGATGGATTTTCAGGGCTATGTCGTTCTTCTTGATTAGAATTTCAGCAATATTCATTCAATGTCGAATAATTTTGGATGAATACTTAAAAAAGGGGGAGTGGGTGGGGGTAATCAGCAATAGAGTTACATAAATGTTATAACAATGCAATATTTATTGCTAAAATGATAAACAATTGCTTGCAAACACATTTTCATACATGAAATTAAATCAAAATGATATGTGCCATTTCTCAGTGTATTTATTTTGTATTGATCTACAATACAGCTGCAATTTAGGCATCATGGCATAGATAAAACATGACATTTTAATTAGTTATTCATCTAAAATAAGAATTTATTCAGGTCAGTAAACACATAGTTTATTTATCAATATTGTTAACAAATGGTTGAATAGTTAAAACAACTTTGTTGATAATATTGACAATAACCCTGTAAAAGAATAATCCAATTGCAATGTTAAAAATGCATGATTATGGTGAACTAAAGACTTATTTCGATTTTTATCTTAAGCCATGTTTTCGAGAATTATATTTTTTTCTTTTGTTCATAATAACCTTTTCTACTCAGAACGGCTATATATGTTTTTAAACTGTACGTACGTATTCAGAAAAGTTAAACTAGTGGTTTTTCTGTGAGCAGCTATTCTGAGTAACCTTAAATTGTACTTGCTGGTAAGAAAACGTTATTACAATAAATTAGAAAAACAAAAACGTGAGAAAAGTTTAAACGGTTTCTAAGTCATCATAAAATAGTAGCCCAAAAACTATTTCCTTAGGTCTATAAATTCTTAACGTCTGGACCAAGCTGTCAAAAAATCAAATTAGTGCACTCTAAATCAGGAATATATTTGATTGTATATTTTGTTTATTTTACTTAATATGTGTATTTATCTAAAAACATTAATTTTAAGTATTCAGCAGAAGAAATGCATTGAATTACTGCAAGCTGTAATCTTGACGTGTCATCATTTTCTATCATGTTTATGATGTTTCAATGAAAGGTTTTCAAGGTTATTTATGGAATATACATATTTCTAGTTTGGACAAGAATTACGATCAATAGATTGAGAGAAACAATATTTTCGTGGTACAATAATTGCAGCCATCAAAACAATTAGTTTTGTAGGACAACTTCAGTTTTTAACTGAATTTTAGAAAACATCTGAAATGTATAATAATTATAATTAACAGTTTGTTTATTTTTTCTGTTTTGATAATAAATCTTTTGATAATCCTTTTAACGCCGAACGTTTGCATTTGCAAACACCTATTGGCAAACAATTATTGGCAGATCTGTTTTCCAAAGTTTTTATGTCATCAAGTTGACAATTGATATCTGAAACATATATAACTGTATAGTATGATGCCGGATACCATTATCGGTTGATCTAAACAATAATATAGTTTTTATATTAACATTGTTGTGTAACTTTGATTTCACTTATAGTCAAGTTATATTATGTTCTAGATGGTAATTACTTTGGTATTTGCAGCGTCTGAAGCAATTCAGATTCAATATGTCTTGATGTAAATATTATGAAGCTTTACAAACTTTATGAATGTATTTTTTAGACTAATATAATATTTCAAATTTATATAAAACTTTTTTTTTCAATATAAACAGGGCGATTGCGTTTTATAGGGAAACATATTCAAGTGTATTCGAGTATAATTTAAGAATATTTTCAAAAAATTGAAATATGTTTTGTTTATTAAACTTGTACACGTGGCCAACCTGTTTAAATATGAATTGGTGTGATAAATAATTACTACGAGAATAACAATACAATAATATGATAAATCATTTTCCTGCGGGCCCTTGTGTAACTAACCCCCATTTTCAAAATTACAATTTTTAAAATTCGCTACCTTTCAAACAGAACCGCTGGTTAATCTCTTTTAAAGATTATATTTTTCAAAAGGACAGTATTTGTTTTATGATCGTCTCGCTATCTCTATTTCTTGATTTTATATATATCTTAAATTATATACATATATATTGTATATTGGAACTAGTCGTGATATTTGCGTAAAACAGTTTTTTTTATCTAGAGAAGCATATTTTTAAAAACGTGTTATTTCATAGATAAAAATTGGTATTTTTAAACGTATATTTTCACCTCATAGTTTGGCGATGATCCACGAATACAGCAATACGTTCGCGAGCTTCTAAACGAGAACAACGGTAACGGTCTCAAATCTTATAGAAGTGAAGAGAAGAGATACGACGCAGATACAGGTAAGTCGTGAATTCATAATTATAAAAATAGTATTATATATATCATTATTATATAATAGTATCTTAATATAAGAATATAATCTTATCAAGAGTTCTTGTAAATAATCCTTAGTTTCAGTTCACTGAGATTTATTATTCGATTTTTCTTTTACAACGTTAATACACAAATGAAGACGTATCCATTTGTTTTGTGTAAATTTGCAACTAATTATTAAAATTTTTGTTTTATTACTTTTGTATATATTTATTTAAATCACATTTATAAACAAAATTTTTTTATCACAGAATGTTAAAGGTTTTGTGATAGGCATTATTTGACAATGTTATTAGTATTATTATTTGACAATGTTATTATATAACATACAATTGGTAGTGGTTAACATTACAATTCAGAGATGAAAATGTACACGTTTAAAAATATGAATTGATTATACTATTATATATTTTTTAGCAAATGAAGACGCAAAAGTACGACGTGCTGGATATTCATTTTTGCGGGGCTAAATCTCCTTCAAAAGCAAGACGCCAGAAGCATATTTTGCAAAATTAACAAATCAAAACTGTATTCTGTGTTATGTTTTATATAAATGGGGCATCTTTTTCAATATGGATGGTTTATTGAGTGAGAAATGCAATTCGTTATTCGATACTGTTTTTGTTATTACATTTATTAATTGTTATTTTAAACAATTGTTAGTGTTGAAAAATAGTCAAAAGCACTGTTTATGTAAGAAAATATATGCTTAAAATATTTCATTTTATAATTTTTATTAATATTTTTGAAATATTATATAAATATGTTGTCTCAGCATAAAAAGAGAGTACCATATATAAAAATACAATGCGACTTTCATAATATGGAAAATAATCCGAAATTTCCTATGAAGACAGAATAACACACAATCTTTTTGTTTTTAAAAGATACATTTTTAATCGCCGATGACATTAAAAAAACATAAAATGCACTTTTTCTTTAACGATAAATTTATAAGTATAAAATGAAGTTGTCTGCATTCATTACTTTTAGGTTGACAATTAGTTGGTATGATTGTAGTTTAGTTTGCCACTAAGTCGACCTTCAAGCTCACAAAAAAATCAATAAACGAATTCAAAATTATTTGGCAATCATGACGTTACTGTTCCTAAATTTTTTCTTTTTGAAAACTATATTTATTTATATATAATGATATGTACCGCAAAATCCGTTGTAAAAGACATACTTTGGAAATATATTTACAAGTAAAAAGTGGGTGAAGGTGGCGACTTATACACCAAACATAAATTCACCCCAAATATCCATTATTAATAACTTTGAATAATAAATTAGACAATAATATATTTATCTCCCAACACAATAATTGTTTGAGCTAATCGAATAATATTTTGAATGAAATGCAATCTAAATATAAATATATACCTACCGATACAAAAGAAATTGACAATTCATATTAAAAGTTAGGAGTGCGGCTTATACACCGAACATATTTATACGGAAAACATCATCTCAAACGACTATTTAGTGGACTTCTTGCACTGAAAGGATATTGATAGAAAATGTGTTTAATGTTAATAGTAGAACACCTAAAAGTGTGTTAATATACAATACTTTTCTTTGATGACATGTAACCCCAAAATTGTGTTTACCTACTTTTATATAACATTTTCAAACACGGGTTATACATACGGGTGAATATAACCCCCCTAGTATAGTGGACAGAACAAATAACTTTTATTTTTACAATTTTTATTACAATATATTATGTATCCTAACCCTGACTTATTCGATAAGTTTAGATCAATTTTTTTGTAAATTTCAGGAGAAATAAGTTAATTGATTCGGTTTTGATGATGTCATTGTTCAAAGAACACTGGGACAATAACAACATTTAACAAATAATTTGAAAACACTTCATCAAAAAATTCTATTTGTTTTTCGAGTTCAATGGAAATGTGTTTCTGAAACAAAATGTTAAGTATACTATTGTAAGATTTATTCCAAAATTATATATAACGTTTTAACACTATAAAAAGTATCGAAAAAAATCGTTCAAAACTTTTAGACTAACCAATTTACTAAATAATTATTAGAATAAATTTATAGAATGCACATGTTATATTTAAAAATATTAAAAAATAAAATAAATATTTTAAATACATTACAATTCTTAACGGCATTATAGTTGTTTTGGATAAAAGTAGGTGGGTCTAATTAACCAAAATAAAAGTTTTTATACATATAACGGTATGTTATGAATGTTTCTTCCCGAAATATGAAATAACACATATTATAATACATCATTATGAAAATGTAAATGAAATTGGCTAAATATTAGAAAATATATCACTTCAATCATATTCTGTTTCTCGATGAAGTCGTCATGATAACTTTCTAAACGCTTTTCTGGATAATTAAAAAGCAGATTAAACATTTATTAAAATGCATATTTTAAAATAAATTGAAAGTCAATAGATTAAATACTTTTTGAATTACATTTTAAGTAGTTCGACTAATATAGAACTCGACCTGTGGACGTCATATGTAATGCAAATGGAACGTTCTACATGAAAATTAACATCATATATGTATAGTGTATTTACTCATAAGCATTCTACTACCAAAGCATTATATTATTATTAATTATAGAACCAGTATAATTCTGTACAAAATAGTATGTAAAGCGTGCCATGCAGTGAAGTACCTACCTATAGTTGAAACTAATTAAATTTTGTAAGGAATGAATTTATTAAAAATGGAAAATACTTTGTCAAATAAAATAAGCCCAAAACCTTGTTTAATGCAATAATCTAAAAAAAATAATTAAACAAAATTCATTGCAGATACCTTCATAGTTGAACATTTTTATTATACCTTGTTAACTAATATGTTACATTGTCAAGTGTCTGGGGAAGATATACCCTCTGAAATTTACGTATAAAAAGATGATACATCTCGTTATGTAACCCATATGTAAACGTTATAGACCTCCAATTTTATTCAGTGTATCCAAAGTATATTACGTACAGGCCCACTCTCCCTTAGATACGATTGTTCCTTATTGCGCCACTCAATTATTCATTAAAAATGTTACTACCTCAAATAAAACAACATTACTTCGGGGAATACTTGTGTAATAGACAAGTTAATAATAAAAGTGGAATAATTAGGGGCAGTCAATTAATTTAGATTCAGAAATCATACATCACTTTAATTAGATATTTGTATTTCTGTAAAACTTTCATTCAGTTGTTTTACATATAGACTTAACACAATATAATTTTCAAATTTATGATAAAAAAAAAACTTTTTTCGAAAACATTCTAACACCAAGTTAGTTGATTGTTTTGGAAAATTTTTTTGAATGTCAACAATTAGTATATTTGTTGATACAGTTAAAGAAAATTTAGTATATATGTTGGTACAGTTAAAGAACATGTTTGCAAAATACTTATTGTGTGTAACAATCCTTCATTTCTTCTGGCTTTTAGTTAATTATTTAATTATGTAGCAAGGAAAGCACAAAACAAATAAGACCGAAACGTCATTATTCAAGATGAGTTTGCGCGATTTCCTGTGGAAACTCTTCGAAAAATCAGTGAAAGAACGTTTCGACGAATGCGATTGTGTGTTGAACTGGGAGGCCTGCAAGTTGATCCATATGATTAATTTTTTCGTGTGATTAATTTTTCCATATGATTAATTTTTTCGTGCAACAGAAAATACTATGGGCTACTATGCTCTTTTATGTACATGTTCATTGATTATAATAATTGTTTGATATGTAAATAAAGTTTGGAAAAAACTATTTTCTTAAATTAGTTCTTTTTGTAAAAGTCGTTGTAACTTATGGGACATACTGTACAACTTTTAAATAAATGTGCTCCAATCGATTGGTTATAACATGTATATTCTGGTTCTGTTGGGTTTGTATAAGCATGGTTTATACATGATGCACAAATTTGTTTTGTTCGTTTCTAAGTGCCCTTACTTCAATATATTATGTTTATATTAACCGCAAAATGTTTTATAGTATTTGATATCTTTGATTGAATGAGCACAAAAAATATTCTTTATATGTATTTAATTTAAACAGCCATATACGTAGTAAAGAAAAGACAAACACAATACTAGCTAGACCTACTTAAAAGGTGTCTATTTTATTTTGTAATAATTTATTATTTCCTTCTGTGAATACTATTCTACACCCTTACAATGAATAAAATAGCAAATACACAGCAAGTTATAAATAATGAAACTTCGTAGACTTTTAACTTTATGATTCATTTAGAAATAATTTAAACACAGTCACTAATAGATTTATAAAATTAATGATTCATCGGTTGTTGTTGTTCATTTATTGTTGTTGAAAGTGTTCATGAAGTTTCAAAATACAACTATAAACGTATATTTTAATAATCCACATTTGTTATTCTTTTAGTGTTACCATACTGTGATACATGGAGTTTAGTGATAACAAATTGTGAAATAAATTGTTTATAACAAGTTATTAATAAACACATAATTAATTAACACATAGTGTTACGTATTGTGAGTTTATGTTTTAAATAGAATAAACTAAGATGCGTTTATGAAAATCATATTCCATTTATCAGTCGCATTAATTCATTGTTTACTATAGTGCACCGACCTTGTAATTTATTGTAATAATGGACACAACAATAAACTTAATTTCATCCTAAATGTAATTGAGTATTCCATACCTGTATAAAGCAAACTAATACGATGTTATGCAGGGATGTTTTGTATTAAATATTACCCTGTTCAAATTTATATTGTTATTATTACAAATATTACTACATATTTTATAAATATTTAAAGTATATGTAAAAAATATATACTTATAGATAATATATTTACACAGCTATAATCATATTTTATATATATAAATAAAATTATTAATAGTTTGCGCATTCTTTAATGAATGACCATATACCTAAATTTATATTGTAATTTAAACTGAAATAAATAATTTATATAATACTGAATTTAAATTTATACTGAAAATTATACTAATGCGTATTATAATGATGTCAACATTATTTTTGATTCAGGTTCTGTTTTCATTTCGACTCATAATTATCGCATTTTTGTATATATAGTATATCTATAACAGTATAAACAAATAACTGATATTATTATCTAGATAACATAATCATTATCGATAATTATAAATAAATATTTTAATAAAACATTAAAGCAAATAGTTTTTAATACATGACAACTAACAAATTAAACAATCCACAATCAATTATCAGCTTATACACTATATTTAAAAAATCAACGAAATATGCTTTGTTGCATAATAAGTAGTAGGTATAGTTTATTGACAACAATTTTAACTGACTACTGCTGCATTACGTCATAGATTTAAACATTTGTGAAAAAATTAGTACGAATAAATTAAAAATTATTTCTAATGAAAAAAAGTATATTTAATAGTTGTCGTAGAAACTAACAAGTATAGCCTATAATGTATGTCTACATTTTGTTAAGCGTTAATTCTTTAAAAATTTATATTATATTATTATGTTAAAAGTTATTTTGAAAGTAAGACTTATTACAACAAAAAACAACACGTGAAATTTTGAACCAGTAAAGTATGCAAATTATTATGCAACAATCTATAATAGATAATTTTATCCAGAAAAAATTTGATTGCTGCATAAAATAAGATGCTACAATCTCACTCTTATTCTGTTAATAAAACTTTTTGATAACATATAGCCCAAATTATCGAAATACATGTTTTGACTGGAACTATTAAGTTGATACTATTGGAACTATTCATGTCAATTTTTTAACATTTTCAACCTGTTACATCTTTTTACTTTCTTGTATTTTATACGTTTTATCTGACAGAAACTAATTTTCAAGAAATTAACGAAAACTTTCCTTTTTAGGTGCCATCGATCTATTTATTGTAATTAGAAACCAGATTTGTATTATTTTGGAACTTTTTAAAAATGCGGTACGTAGAGAACAAACACACATATATATATATATATATACACTAAATATAAATAGTTAACAAAGTAGTAAGTAAATATATAGACATAAACTACCCGATCCGATATAACCGATAATCGGGGATGAGTCGAATAAAACAAAAACTGAGATTACAAATATATACGGCAATTATTTATTTATTTAAAAAATCATAGATTACAAAAAAAACAGTTAAATTTAAAACCATGATCATTAACAAACTGTAAGTTATGAAAGCAATTATTCCAGAACAGAATAATGTTGGTAACGTTTTCCACAGACCAATGAAATCCATTTAGGTCACCCACATGTAGAGGTAAACTTGCTGTATAATATCCAAATAATGAAGAAACGGTTCTGAAATAAAGATTTTGGATATCAGTTACAAATGCACAATATTGTAATATATAATGTAGTATAATATTGTAAAATTCACAAATGTAAATGTGCAATGTAAAGCTGTTGTTGGTCTTTTGTAGAACTAAACTTTTTGACAGAGAGCTGAACATGTTAGACATGCTTCACACCAATTGCTACCAGTGTTTAATTTCTTGAGCAAACTATTTATGCAGACAGATGCTCCAATAGACATTAAATTGCAGCGACAAAGCTGTCAGAAACTTCAATACACCATTCGTTTGTTCAAACTGTTTTACACTATATATACAGCCTAATTGCGATTGCAATGCAAAGAAATAAAGATCGAAACTGATTAGGCATTTATAAGCAGAAGTAAACTATAACAATTATTTTAAGATAGAATTGATTGGAATCATCAATCAGGCAAAATCAGCTCACCACATAGAAAGAAAAGCGATAAATCAGGAATAATAAAATATAAATCAAAAGAAACGGCAACTATATAACAAAGAAAATCGACAAAAAAGATACACAAAATGCAAAGGAGAGGAAATTATATAACTGGAAAAAAGAAGAGTAAAAATTCCTAGAACAAACTCCTAGAAACCTACAAAACCTAGAAAACCAGCCAAAAGGAATGAAAGAATAATGAAGAAATTCCCCCAAGTTATTTGTACACTTGAACAAATTCAAAAAAAATACTTAGAATAATTACTAAATATTGACAGTAATTAATAAATTTACATGTATCTATAGCATGTATAATTTTTTTTAATTAACTAATATATTAAATCTATTAATGAATGTTTTCGTTACTATCTCGTTACTGGTACTATTATTATTCACTAGTAGCATAATTATATCAACTCCACATCTTGTTTGTTTTTTGTTGTAGTTTATTAGCCGCTAAACTTTAACAAGGCGCACTGGGGTAATGGATATAATCCCGGGCTGTCAATGAAAAATCTGAGTTTAATCCTGGCTATGGTATGCAGATCGATCAATCGTTTTGAAATGTCCCAATTAATATTTTTGTTATTTTACAGGGCTAACGCATTATGTGATATTTTCATTAATAATTGTTATAATTCTCAATAATATTCGAGTCGGTTAGTGTCGGTATACAGCTAGGTGTAGAAGAACAAAAATAAATATAATTTTGTAACAAATTTGCTAAAATTTTGTTAGTATTATGCAATTCATCTGCAATATACATAATTTGTGAATACAGTAATTAAGAAATCCAATAATTTATGGTGTTTGACCGCCACCAAATTTTTATATAAGCAATGTATCAAAAATGTTTTGTGTATATAATTCTGTTACACATTATCGTACCAAAAATATATCAAACTCAGATGATCAGCACATAAACTCTCCCAGACCGACGCCTCAGAAATACAATCAATTAACAAAAACGATACATAATATACCACAGTGGAATCGCATAAATGAAAAATGATTATCATTTTTAGAAGAATATTTAAGATATTAGTTAATAACGCTTGAGAATATAAAAAATTGACAGATTTAAAAAACTCGAAATACCATTATTTTGGTGAATTTTACATTTTAAACATACTACAGACAATATTTTCAATTTCATTACTTTTGCAACAATAATATTGTTATTAAATTCTGTCAATATTTTAACGTGCAGATTTAAAAGGAAGAGCAGATATTATACGTCCCCTATCTACCTATTTTAATGTCATATTTGTCGATATCTGTCATGACCCAAAATGAGTTTTAAAAAATCCCAAAATCTTGATAATTCATATCCCCGAATCTGTAATAAATTATATATGTTGGTAATTGTAAATAGGGTAACCACAGTTGAGTTAAGTGACTAATTAACCACAGCCCGAATTATATTATATAAAAAGGATATCACATAGTTTTACAATTTCAATTTGTATCAAAAAGAAAGGCGTGTTATTTTATCATGGAATATACCGAAAATGTAAAGGTGTTTCACTGTCGATGATACTTACCAGAAATATAACCCGCCAAAGGGATAAAATCAGAGAATATCTTGAGAATAAAGTTCAACTTCGATCTATAAACAAAATTAATATTTAAAAATAATTAAGTATATGTAGAAATTATATATTTTAATTCCATTAAATTTTTTTTACTCAGTAGCTAAAATACTTTTATCGAAATTAAAAAAATATTAATAATTATTATTTCAAATAATTTAACATATCAGAGAAAATTGTGTTTGTATTGAACTATTTTATACCCCGCTCTGGGTTTTCTCACTTACTTTCTTACTCACATAAATACAGATAGCATACTGAATACACTTTAATCTATATATAATATCTCTACAGGAAATCCTTTTGTTTGGTTCATTTTAAATCTGTTTTATTTTTATAAAATATAAACTATGGTAATTGCAGTCAGTTCAGTAGATGGTTCTTTAAAGTTTATGTGATCACAATGAAGATATATGTGATTATTTATCTAATGACATAAAAAAAACTACGACTGCTATAAAAAAACATTAAAAGCAATATTATTTATCAAATAAGCGGAAAAGTACAGACTGCACATCATATTTGAATCTTCATTGCTATCAGTTATAATTCACTATCAACATAGAAAACATAAATAATTATAAACAATCACTCATTCATATTTCACATCGAATATCTTTAATATGAGTCAATTATTTAGTTAACTAGCTCGCGTAGTTACTGCAATGAAATTAATTAATGTAATTATTAAACGAATTATTTTTCTGTAATTTCAGATATTTCATGAAATTATTATAGGAATAGTTATTATTGGTATAAATTAACTAAATTCAAATTACCGAAATTAACGAAACGTAGATTATTTTATAGAGTAGGAATAAGCATAACCAATTTGTTAATTAGATTGTCCGAAAACAGGCTGAGTTCTCACCTGGTAAACTGGCCGTAGCAGGGGGACCTAAGCAGGTAGTAGAGCAGGGTAACCGCTCGCCGCCTCACCTCAGCCCGCTGATCCCCGCTCAGACGGTCCGTGCCGGACACCAGCAGAAGTGACACGAGGTCCACAGCGGCCGCAGTCAACCAGGTGAACCAGCTCTGACGACCCCGTGTTACGATACAGGCGGCAAGATGGACCAACGGTCGGCTGGTGTAGACAAGGTCTGCCGTCCGCCATCGACTCAGCAGCCGGGCACTGGGGACGCCTGGAGGAGGGGGGACCAGTGGGTGGGAGGAGGCGTCCACCGCTGCTGGGGAGAAGAGGGTCTTGATCCGACGGCCGGAGCTCAACTCTATGTACTGCGAGGGAGATGTCTTCTTCTCTTGCTGCCAATGTGGA
The DNA here is from genome assembly GCA_034780555.1 of Coelogynopora nodosa. Classification (NCBI taxonomy): domain Eukaryota; kingdom Metazoa; phylum Platyhelminthes; order Proseriata; family Coelogynoporidae; genus Coelogynopora; species Coelogynopora nodosa. The sequence goes on from JAUZND010075434.1 coordinate 21,377, forward strand.
GTGTTACATGTGGTTATAGTAAAACACTTATTATTATATACAATTTTATGAGATTTTTTAATCTACAAACGACCTATATTATGTTAAAATTAAATTAAACAAAAAAAAGCAAAAATAGTGTACTAATGTATATTAATGTCTTTACAACAGTAGTGTTATATTTACATTTTATTACACAAAAGCAGAACAAGTACAACTAAATAATGAAATTCAATCAACGAGAGTACATAGGTATAGATTAAGTAATGTATTCAGAGGTTGATGACCATTTGGGAATAATTGTATGATACAAATGTAGATCTCAGGGTGGAGCGAGACCATACGAGGAATTAAAATGAGCACATTTTTGGAAATTTGAAGTCTAAAGTTGAAGAATTGAAGTAATATGACAGATAGGCCTCATGATTAAATTTGTAGAATTTTTATCGAAATGTCTGGATTTGTGGGATATACACAGGCCTGCAATAATAAATGTACAATTTCGAACAACTGCTCCAGTGATAAATTATATATTAAACTCTAAAAAATAAATGGAAAAATTGCCTAAATTCTGACTAAATTCTAAATAAAATAAACTCTCATTAAATTTAAGTTACCTCTTCTGATTTAGTTAAAGATAGAAAACTTGGTGGATGAAGTTGAAACAGAGAATTATACTTCAATATCAAAACATACTTCAAGAGAGACCTGAAAATGACAAAATATGTGACAATATATACTACATAGTATAATTATAACAATATGAAATACTCACTTCATAATTTGTATTAAAACAATAAAAAGCCATTTTGCTTTCACTCCAATAAACTTTTCTACACCCATCTCATAGCAAGCTTCACTATATTCTAAGGCTGTTAGTGAAAGTCCAATATACTGTGGAAGAAACAGATGAGATATTATTTACACATCAAAATGTAATAAATGGAATTATATATAAATATTACCTGATAAACTTTAAACTTGATATTAGCTTTGTTAGAGTCATTTATAAGATTGACCAGATTGGAAATTGAGAATAACATTTCTGAGATGATTTCAGAGTGTTGTACACGTCCTTGAAAAGGGAAAAATTTATTATAAAAACTTTAATATAATCATATAAATAACCTAATTAAAATTGTGTAATCTAAGGTGGAAAATAATAAAAATGTCACTAACAGCATTTAATGAATAATAAAATTAAAAGTCCTTGTATAAAATATAATATTTGCATTGATGCATTAAATGAATTAAATCAGAATTAAATGAATTTTTCACAAGTCTATATTTTTAAATAAATGAATATTTTTATGAGTAATAATGAACGAATATTTCAAAAAAATTAAAACAATCATATTATATTTTCAAAAAATAAACATTCATTTAGCAAAACAGGTATTTGAATATGCATAAATTAAAGAGAACTCTACTTAATAACCAAAAAACCTTTGTAGAATTAAATGGATTAATTAGATTCAATATTATGTACCCATCTTAATTATTTATATTAACTCTGTTATGGTGTAATGATTAATTTTTTTTAAGTATCTGCATATATATAAATTATTATTTTATTTTGTATTTAGCTATTAAATAAATATTAAAATTATAGCATATATTAAAAATCATAATATTAAAAAATACTTAAATATATAAATTAAAAAAATTAAAATTACTAAATATTATTTAGATGATATTATTCCTTATTTGATAATATAAATAAATATAATCAGTATTATAATAATATAAATTATATATGTTTAGTAGTGTTATTAACATTATGTATTGATTCATATTAATTTATATAATAAATATTTAGATAGGAATTATTAATAAATTAAAACTTTAAAAATAAATAATAAACAAAAATTTAATGTATAAATATATTGTTAAAAAATATATATACAGAGAAATTAAAATGTTATAGTAATAAAGTACATATAATAATATATGATTATTTAATACATTCAAAATTTATTATATGTTTTATTTATATTTCATCTATTTAAACAATAATTTACATTTTAGTATATTATAATTTTATTTATAACAAAATAATGATGTTATATTTTTATTGGTTAATAATTTTAGAATATTTTATTAATTAAAAGTATTAAGCATGTAAAATATTTATTATTGTAATACTAATTGTATTTATATGAATTAATTAATATTGTAAATAACAATAAAGTAATAAAATCATAACATGATTATGTATATAGGCACTATTATTTAGTTTTGATTTTATAAGTTTAAGTATATTTAAAACTTTTTTCTATGCTATATACAAAATTTTTATCACAATTATATTATAGAATTAGGGGAAGATCAGTAACAGTGTCGGTATAATTTTTATTTTTAGGTTATACACTTAGGTTTTCTGTCAGTCATAACTTTTACATGATATATATAGGTTATTCTTTTGCTAGTGTAACTTTTAAAAATATATTTGTCATTTGCTTAATAAATAACAATGTCAATGACCTTTTATTTACCTGATTTACAAAATATTGTTATATGACTTGTGAGATAGAATACCTTCCAAAAATCAAGTGTTATTTTAAAAACAGGATTTTTTAAAGAAAATTGAGGTGATTACCATAAATACAACAATAACATAAGTACTGTCGCTGCATACAGTATATATACTTGTATAGGCATAGGCATAGCACTAGCAGGGCCAGGGGTAAAAACAAGCATGCATCCATCCATCAATGACTTACAATGTAAATTATTTATTATTAAATTAAAAAAACATACCTGGCGCGATGTATGATAGCCATTTACAAATTGTTGATACATTATCCAGTAATTCGCTATTATCTTTTATAATCTCTGAAGCTTTCGAACAAGTCATTATTGTGATTGTTTTAAAATTGGCGGTGATTATAATATTCCATAAAACAAATAACCAAAAATATCCACACATTATCTGAAATTTATAATTAAAAAAATATATTTAAACCTGAAATAACAATTTGAAAATAATGGGATGGTAAATATAATACCTAAGTAGTTTTTATATTCTCTATTTTTAACACGTCAATTTTTGTTAAGCATCAAACATGCAATCAGTGAGATCTCCCTTTCAAAATGTACAGAATTCAATATTAAATTTATAAAAATATAAAAAGACGCATTAAATTAGTGGTAATAATAATTACTGTAAAATAATACACTTCAGCTAAGCAAAATAATACGTCTGTAGGGATCTCTAGTACAGTGTTGTTGCTGGAGTCATGAAAACCGTGTTTTTAGAACGTAATCGCAATGTCATAAAGTACATGCCACACTTTTATAACACTAAATGCTTAGATTAAATGTTAGAAAATAAATACATCACAATATTCAAATATCAGAATATTTATGTTAGAACACGTAAAGGTATTTATGTATAATTTAAGATCAGATGTACCCTACTGGTCCGTACCCATGGTGTTGCGCCGGGTGCAATTAACGCACCTCCCACAGATTCTGAAGTTATTTTTTCCATGAAAAAATTTAGAGAGTATATAAAATTATGTGCTATATTAAATTAAAAGTTTAATATTATTCTTTAGGTATGGATTGTAGCTTCTCCATTTAGCGAGTCTTTCCCATAGATAGAGTTATACTTACTACTATTTAATATCAGTAAATATGAATCAGTATAAAAATATTCAATATCTTTGGTCTTACCACAGCTGCTACCAGAAATATTTATTTTGATTAATTTTCTTGATACAACAGCTTAGATCAACCAATATTATTAACTCAATGCGACAGCACTAACAGTTTATTACACCAAAGAGTACCTACGTAGCAAGGCTCGAACCGCCGACCTACTGGTATTAGAAAAATATATTAATATAACATAAATTAGAAACAACAACCAGATGGAGCACTGTATGTTCCTGCCATTAGTTCAGTATGTTAGCTTAGTGCCATGCAGTTCTCTACGTCGGTTTCACACATACAACCGCTCTTCCGTGGGACAATACAAGTAGACCTAGCCTCCCTGACCATAATACGAAATACCCAAATTCGATCACTATGAATTTGCTGTGGACCTAGATGAGGTGGTGGATATTTTTTTACGGAAACACGGTCGCAGATTGGAGTGGCATACTTTAAAAAAAATAGACGTCATTTTTTTAATTAAAATTTTATGACTTATTGGTATAATTATCACCACATTCATATTTGGTTTTATTCATCAAACCATATTTATGCAATATTATCTATTATCTATACAGAATTGTTTATATGTACTTAAATGTAAATGATAAAAAGTAATGTTCAGGACCATGGATTTTAATTTATAAGGAATGTAAGGAGTATTTTCTCGATCAAATAAGTGTGTAATATCAATGTTATTCCTGATATTGTAGGTACTTTTCCTTTATTGCTGGTACTATTCGTCCCCTCTAAGAGGGATCCCATAAAAAGGACATTGCAGACAACTTTGAAAAAAGTGCTGTAAAAACATTTGAATACAGACTCAGGAATTGCTTGCGCTACTCTAGTTAGCAAATAGTTATGTTTAATATATATATATATATTTATATGTTAATTAATAATTAATGAGTACAATGACTATTAAAAAATATGTATACTATACCAAATTTCGGCCCTTTAAAATTACCCGCATGTCCTATTGACATAAAGTTGGTTAACATGTGGACATCGTAATATATATCTCGAAACTCTGGTGCCTCAATTTTCCTTTTTAAATGATTGTCCTAACATTGAACGCCTAAAGTTTTTAATTTGGCAAATTCCTTTTTTTAAATTTTGACATATGTTATAAAAATTAATAAACATCCATGGAGAGACCAGACTTTATGAACTTTAATAAAAAGAAATTGTTATAACACAGCACAATCAACTGAATGTATGCTAACAAGTTTGAATTTTATCATCGCCAATCATTGCAATAACTGACAATATAAGAGTACCTTAATTGAGCATATTAGAGACGTGGTTAACTCTTTTAGGTAACGTTTATCACCCCATCGCCTCCTACCTGAAGAATGAATCCTAATAACCATGCCCACCGAAGCGCCAAGGAAATAAAAAAATGTTGTGCCCATTTATATTGAACAAACAACAGTCTATACCCATTAAATTATAATACGTAATAGTTCTTGTTGCTGAAAATCACTTGCGGTACACACTAAAAAAAGAATGGCATTAAACCAGTATTCATGACCCACAACATTATTATGACGTTATTCATGAATTCGCTAATATTTTAGGAGTCTAAACAATTATGGCACTTTATTCATAAAATTTGGAGAAATGGATCTTAAAACATTATCGTCCTACATTGTAGTATGTAGTCTGTAGTCTCACCTTGTAGTATAGTTTAGAATATATTATTGTATTAGATATATTTATTTATAGCCTAAAAAAATATTTTATTTAAATGTTGTAGCGTTTTACATCAAATCGGCATTCAATATATTATAACCAACAATATTCAAGGCTTCGATGACAACTTATACTTTTCAAGAAATTACAATATTGTTAGAATTATTAAAGTTGGTAAATACAAATATTATTAACAATGTTAAAATTACATTAAATTACTATTCATTCAAACTGAATAAGTCAATATCGACTAGAAATCGAGAATAACAAAAAATGAAGAGGTCAGAAAATACATTTTCTGTATTATATTGATTAATAATATATTTTACAAATGTCTTAAAAGTAAAATTAATATTTTACCAGCTCCAAATTATCCAGAAAATTGAAACTAGATTTATAAAAAATGTTAAGCCCTTAAAATCATCTCCATTTACTTTCCCAATAATTTACAAGTCAACAAAAACGATTAGTGCAATATTAACATATTTTAAGGTAATTATTCATGAAAGCTCATTGATTTGCGTAAGGGCTGTACTATTCTGAAAATACATACCAAACATTATATCGTTACATACATAATCGTAAATAAATTAAGAAACATAATATATTACTATAGAATAATTACCAAGATTGCGTTTTCCAGTACCTAATAAAAATTAATATAGTAGCCTAAGATAGCGACCAAATTTACTACATTACCAGCTGTGAATATCAATATGTTTATAGATAAAACTTATTAAAACTGAAAGGGTAAATCGATGACCTATGCTCAATAATATGAATTAACACAAATTATAAATCATCATTTTTATGTACAACAATGCATGGGGGGAGATTCACAAATATAGTTCGTTCTATCAATTTTGGGGGACAGAAGAATATTGCGGAGCAAGGAAAGAAAATAATCTGAGGTGCGCCGATTGTAATGCACTTGTAAATAAAGTCGTAAATATATAAACGGAGAAGCCAACACACACATGGGTATAAATGAGTGAGATTTTTGTACAGAATTCAGATCGGAGTTCTAATTGAATTTTTAACAGCTAGACACAATAAGGGGGTTCGAAAGTTGTGTGTACAAATCCTAAAATTCGATGAGACTAGATAATGGTAATCTTAACTTGTTTTGTCAGCGAAATGATAGAATCATATTATAATGTTGTCATACGAAATACACTGCAGATAAGATGGACCTAAAGCAAAACAGATGGCAGTAATGAAAGGAAATATACTCGTCCAAACAAATTTTGATGTAGAAATTTCACAATGCCAAATAATTAATTAGACCTACTACGATCGAAAATACCTAATCATAGAAACGTACATAAAATCACACAGACAATGAAGAAAAAATGAGATTTTTGGTAATCTAATAACGACGGTAATTACACAGTCGGCTATCGAAAATTTCTAATCATAAAATTGTGTCCCTAATGATCGTCTGAGTATTTGTATCAAAATCATAATGTGTTCACATTATACCTCACATTCACATGGAAATTATGAAAAAAATATATTAACAAAATTTAAAAAGCGCACTTTTAAGCAAAGTTTATCCCACCAGTGGTCAGAATAAACCCGGTCAATTCGTGCACAAATCCAACAAATATAAATAGGCTGGCTATAAATTGATGCTGTGTGTTTATCCCAGTTGTAACATATAATTAAGTAACGTTAATATGGTAAGAGTAAAATACATATTGTGTATTGAATAATTATAATATCCTAGATTATAGGCTATAGGGCAGAACATCTGAAGTTTTAAGAAAGCACCAACAAAGATCACAGTGAAATTTCAATGTCCAGAAAATGGCTGTCGTTATAATCATGCACCGAAGACCGAGGGCAGGTATTTCCCTTCATTAGGCGGCTGGAAAATATTCGAAAACTCGCTATTTATGATCAGATAACCAGCTAAGAAGCTGGCCAGCCAGACAGACAGACTGGGTGTGTGGGTGAGTTGCCTGGAACCATAAGGTCACGACTTTAGTCCGAAAAGGTGGTGTGGAGGTTTCTGTGTGTTCAGGAGATCAGTGTGGTGATACGCTCGACCCACTCGTAAGCCATCTTGCTCTCTTCAGCAGCAAATCGATATGTTCGAGAGGAGGCGTCCAACTGAAGGATAAATGACACCAAGTTGATAATTAAGGCCTAGCCACCAGATTAACAGATAAGAAGAAAGGATGAATCCATATTTTAGGTATTAATATATGTTTTGGAATTATATTTTGTTGATCGGGTTACTAGTTGATAAGTCTAAAATATATCTAGTCAGAAATTTGAAGAGAATGATTTCAATATAATGTATAATTTGATGATTCGAAATAAAATGTATAACGTACATTTTGAATATGATTTTTTGGAATTTATTTTTATTTCACTTATGAAAAATAATGTAATGAAATATTAAAATTGAATTATTGTATTATTTTAAAATTATGAATACTATATTGAAATTAAAAATTGGAATGTGTGAGTATCTAAGCACATTCACGCAAAAATATGACATAAAACAACAAATCTAAATAATTTTTTCAACAAATAATATGTATATGAATTTTTACATCTAATTTTCTGCGGTTCTTCCAAATTTTCAGGTAACATAATATTATGATGTCAACGATATTATATTAGTCATTTGTGATCATGTAAACTATATTCTCAATATATTAATACCAACATTTTATTAAACATTTTACAACTATATATATAATATAATACGTAGGAGCCCCTTACATTTTAAAGATAACATTTTATTTGACTACAAAAATAGCTTCAACAAATAACCCAATTTTTCAAACAGAAGCCCTATAACGAAATAACTACAGTGAAATGAAATTCTAACGAAATTCGAAAGATATGGAAAGCTGATAGTATATTATATACGCCTAGTAGATGTCATACCTTGTCAACATTTAAAATTTATCAGGTTAAATTAATATAAATTAATAATTTTGTTTTAGAAATATTAAATGAAAGATGAGCAAACTGAAGGACCAAATTAGGATTGAAATACACATATTATAATTTATTATTTAAATATTTTAGAAATTACAACAAATTATTTCTTACATCACAAAATATTGCCAACATTGTTTTATGGATAAACAACATACACATTGACTACAGCAGTTCACCACCATCCTGTTATTTTGTGCACATTGCTTAGTTGATGTGTTACCGCTCGATCTGGTAGAGTTAGTAAATGTGAACGGTCTATATTATGTTGTTCACCTCATTTTCTTTTAAATAAATGTAATAATTCAATTTTTTATATTATTTGTCATGTAGGGAGATCTACAAATAATGGCCACCACATGTGTACATTATATACCATATTATGTAAAATCCGGTAATACTTGGTTCAAATGTGATAATAATATAATTTTGAAATGTAAATCCAATTCAAACTTGTTAAGTCCACTTCAGTTTACATGGTTTTTATAACTTAATTAATTAGGTGCTAAACTATGGGAATAGTGATGGTTGTGCGCACATAAACTGGTAAACTGTAGCTTAGGGTCCAAAGACCCGCACTCTTGTTTAGTCATCTTTACTTTTACTTTTTAAATTAAATATCACTTGTTACACGTGTTTTATTTATGATCGGGTCAGTTATAAATAATATTTGTGGTTTGATGATAACTCATTCCTTTTGTTTGACTTTTCTGGAGTTTAGTCATGAATGTTGCTTTTTTTTAAACAATCCTGATTTTATTATTATTTTTGTTTCATATTTGACAGTCGCTTTGATAACTTCTGGCTCTTTATATTTCTATTTTGATTTGTTTTGTGGTGGCGTTGAGGAATTGAATATAATGTGTTAATTTACTATTATTTTTACATTGATAAACACAACTTCTAAAAATACTACTCATAAAAACAATATATATATATAATAATATATATTATAAAAAAAACAATTGTTTATAGTAAAGTTCATGCACTCACTGGTTGCACTACCAAATAAATTACAATATAAAAAATGGAAGGAAAAAACTGACGAACAGTTATCCAATTCAAGCACCATTTGAGGCGACACACATATTCTAAACATTTACAAGTGAACGACTCTCATACTACTTGTATAATAATCTTGTCGTTATGGGAGCAACAGAACTACTTCTTCGAGCTTGCTAACTCTCGTTAGCTGAATCTATCCCATCCCATCGGGTTAATTCTCCAGCCTTGTCCATTTAAGACAAGTCCATTGTCCGATCAAGCCGTCAGCTCACCCTGCTGCTGTTAGCATAGTCTAGGAGAGTGTGTTGATATGAAAGTATGCCTCAGGCAATATTGTAGTGGTTCAACCATTAGAACACATAAAGAAAAGTCCATACATACATACATTACGTTACATTTATACAGTTAATTGTTTAACGTAAACAGTTTGACTTATTTTCATTTGCAGCATAAAAATAAATATTGAATTTTGTAAGTTTCCCTCAAATTACACTTTCCACACGAACAGTACACTGACTATTAGTCAATCCCAGCAGACCTCAGTCCATCACCTACAATGTGACAACAAGGGCCTTAACAACTTAATTCCAACAGTTTAACCACCGACAACTCATAAAAGGCGCTCACCTCAATAAATGCATTTTCTGGGAACTTCTTCTGTCCCGGCTTCTGCCCGGGCACATGTTTGACGATGCGCACATTGCGAACATTCTGCAAGTCGATGATGCCCCTGGAGAGAAGAGTTCACTCGGATATCAATCAATCCCGAAATTGAGCTTAAAAGGTCTACTTTATAAGATTAAAATAAATATGTTTGCGAGCCATATTTTAAAGTTTTACAGATTGCTTTCTCTATCACGCTCTTTTAAATTGGAATACATTATTATATTTTGCAAATAATATTTCTTAAATCTATTCCAATTTCAAACTATTTAAAAAAATCAGTGATAATTTCCGTTTTAAAAAACGTTTATGTAAACTTCCACACAACATAAATGACATGAAATATAAATTTAATAGTCAGTTGTAGGACATTATAGTCAACAATGGGGACACCGCATGCTTTACTTATCAAATATACATTAAAAAATATGTTTTAATTGTACACACAGTTCAGAAAATAATCCAAAGCCTTTTTTTAAAAAAAATTGTTATTATTGATTAAAGCCTGTGAATTATATAACATTTTATTTTTCATGTTAACTTTTGTTTCATCTTCACCAATATTTTCTGTTGACAAAGTATAAATGTAAAGACAAAATTAATTATTTTAGACGTAATCGTATTCACTATTTAAATTTCATTTATTCACTCGCAGATAATAATTTACGGAAAGTGTTTGTATACAATCATTTTTACTGATATTACATTTTATTATGCCAAACCTTTCAGAAAATATAAAAAACTGTTGTTTAAAATAAATAAATAAATAAAAGAATCCAGCTCAGGTGAACTACTAACTAGGAATATAATTAATAAATCGATAAACAATAAATACTAATCACCTCATACGATAAAATACATTCTATACAATTGAAAGTCACATGCACTGTAAATGTTAGATCAATAGACTGGTGCAGCGTTGATCATATTGTATAATACATGTGAATCAACCAACAATGACATATATTATAAATAAAATATTTTCTAAACGTCTAAACGCACGAATGAAAACAGTTTTGCAATCGGCACCAAGCTACTACTTGACTCGATCTCTCAAAACAGTTTTGGAATCGACACTAAGCTTATACTGCTTGACGCGATCTCTCAAAACTAAACTGCTGGTTTTAAGTTCCACCCACCTGGAGGCCTCCTCGCCCTCGCTCTCATAGTAGCGGAGCTGGTGGCGCACCGTGTCCAGCTGGAAGAAGCGCTGCTTCCATTGGGGCAGGAACTTGCGGTGGTCCAGCTTGTACAGGTAGCCCTTGAAGGCCGCGTACACCTGCTGCTGCTGCTGCTGTTGGTTGTGACCAGGGGTGGAGCTGGCATCCCGCAGCCGGCTGGTCGAGGTGGTCAATATACGGGAACATTATATGGAAGCGCAAAGATGCGGTACTGTACCGTATAGGGATCACTTGTGGGGGAGATCTTAGAGTTTAGCGACCCAAACTCAGCAATAGGTTATAATAGGAAGAGAATTTGCCGGACAAACTGCCAATATTGTCCATGTAGTAAGTTTCGTAGTCCCGTTTTATTTCAGGATATATTTAATTTCTAGTTTATATAAATTATAAAACATTGAAAAACAGTATTATAAATATTCGAAAAGTTTTAATTTTATGGAAGCAGATCAAGGTTAACCTGCAATTGCATTTTTTATTCTAAATCTGATTTTATAGTAAGTATACAGAATAATATTGTATGAAAAATAAAAAACATTTAAATTGAGAGAGCAGAGAGATACACTTACTCCTGTGTAGCGGAGGGCGACGGGGGTGTCTGGGCGGCTAACGGCGATGTAACCGGCGGCGTCACCTCTGAGGCAGGAGCGGGAGGAGCCGACACATTGTTCCCCGCCCGATGGTTCCCTGTCGCCTCCTCCCCTCCCCCTCCAGCCGCTCCACTGGCCAGGCCGGGGGTGGTGGAGGCAGCCACAGGCTCCAGCATAGAAGCCGGCTTGGTGCCCCCTCCTCCTCTAGAGTATTGGCACATGGAGCAGTTCTTGGGGACGTGGGGAATGCATTTCTCGTGGCAGAGATAGTCGCACACGGAGCACTTGACCACGCCCTTGCTGCTACCGAAGGCCAGGACCAGATGCTGGCAGTATTGACACCGGGTTGCCGTGGTCATGCTCGCCTTCGTGAAGCGATGAGGCTGTCACCAGGGAAACAACAATATCATTATCGACACCATTTCAAACAACATATTGTGGTCCAATAAATAATATATTTACAAATATGTATACGTAAATGAAAATGAAAATACTTTACAAACAGAAAACATCTATGCACATAAAATAGTTAAATAACGATGTTAAAAAATTCACTATCCTAAATTTTCATTCCAATTAGCAACTGATAAAAATAGTAACATATATAAATATATTTATAAACAAACATAAACAGTTGTTTAGAATAGATACCATTTTTAATAAGTAGACATAGAAGTTGATTTTACTTTATAGTATAAATATTTATTACATAAATTACTTGCAATTTTAGTAAGAAACATAATATTGACATTATTACAATAAATATTAGTTATATGATTAAAATAACCTTGACCTATATATTGCATCGATGTATAGTTTAAACAAATTAATCAGAAAATAGTAATAAAACGGCTTTGGAATTAATCTAGAACGACTATGCGTATGTTTGAATGACAATCAAAACCTATTTAGAATACATCCTAATCTAGATTATATCTCTTTAGAAGAGAACTCACATTGGCAAAGAGCGTGTTGCTGGGCATCTGATGTCCCGTCGACTCCGAGATGGTGGCCAGTCCTCCCCCCATCGTCCCCGCAGTGCCACCTCCACACTGCCCGCCACCCCCCTCCCCACCCGGGCCCCCCAGTCCTCCACCACCATCACCATGACGACGTCTACTGCTCTCCAGCCTCGAGAGAGAGATACGTCGGTGCTCCCTGATGGCGGCCTGTCGCGTTGTGTCCAGGGTGACGAGGGAGTCGAGGGATCCGCGGGAAGGACCGGCAGGGGGCTGCCATGTGGCTAGGGTATGTTGCCATAGTGACAGCCATCCCTTGGCGTCATCGCCCTCCTTGAGGCCCAACACGGCGTACATGAACTCCTGCGCGGGTGCATATCGAGGAGGTTTGTACATTGAAGCGATGTAAGAATGACAAGTGTGTTTACAACACCAGTTTATAATCTCATCAGTATAGATATCATTGATGAATATCATCTTTTCCAATTGTTTGCATGTTGAGTGAATTTACTGTATTGTCGCTTGTTGCTCAACTAGTCTTAATTTATGCGTTTTTCAATTAAGGAGAGTTTTAGATTTAAGATATTTGAGGAGGAGAATTGAAGAAAAAAACTATTTGATTTTTTGTATTTTAATACAATTAAAATAAGGAAAATTCTTTGTGCTCAATAAATGAAAACGAAAATAACGATAACAGTTACCCTACATATTTTGAAATCAACTGTCTCTTCATTGGAGTTCTGTCATATGATTTTGAACAATGAACAACACCGAATTAATATTAAATTACTAAATTATTACAATCAATTATTAAGAAACAGATTGATTTTCGTGTGTGATATATAAAAAAGATTGTAAAATATATTATAAATATAACACACTTATTTTCTATAGTAGACTATACTAAAAATTGTAATCCAATTAATAATAAAATAAACAAAACCCAAAAAATCTATGTTGTAAATTCAAATGTTGAGATGTTTATTATATTCCAAGAGGTATGTAAATTGTAATCGATAATATCAATAAACATCTCCAACAGTCCATTTTCCGTGTTAGTAGAATTTATAAACGATGATCTACACAATATACTTATTATCCAATGTGTTGGAAAAAGCTACGAATATGTGACTACTATAATTATCAGCTATTATAATTTCTGACCATGTATATATTTATTATAGTGTGATACTTTTGATATTAGCATAGTAACATTGTAGGCTTGTGCAACTAATAAAATAACTTTACTCAAAGAAAAAGTAAACTTTGCCATGATAAAACACATTTAAAAATAGTTTTAAATATAGTTCACGTTTAATTTCATCATCATATCTCTAACCATTCTGCTCTCAATGCATATCACAATATATTATTATATATTTATATACGGCACTCACAACATGGCTGTTATTGAACCCGTGTCTGAGCAGGGGCTCGTAGACCACCGTCGTGTTCTTGCGGTAGCTGGGGCAGAACTGGTCCAGATCGTAGATGGCCCCCGCTGCCAGGTCCTCGTTCAGGAAGTAACTCCACACGCGCAGAGCAGGTAGACAGGTGCAGGCTCGCAGGATCTGCCGCGGGAGATGAGGTGAGGTGAGGTGAGAGTATTCAGTAGGTAACTGTGGATGCTCCAATAAGTTAACACATGAGAATTGAAGAATATCAACGATTTTTTGGGTGACTTGTTTAAAACTACACTTTTGAAGAGCTAATGCAGATTAACATATATTTCGGCTGCCATTTTGAATTATGACGTAATACCAAAAATATAAACAATTCTGTCAGTAGGCCTACTGTAAAAAATACTGTAGCACAGTGGTCTAACGATGGAAGCACAAAAAGCGCAGTGGTCTAACGATGGAATCGATTGTGGAGATAATCGGTCTTCCTTTCAAAGGTCCTTGATAAGGTTTTGTTTCATAAGTAGTGGCAGGGTGTCCGCGCTATTATCACAATCGAATTCTCGGTTTTTCCAAGGCTAATAATTGTCATTTTCCCGGTTTTTCTTTATTAAGACTACCAAAAAAACTACATAATAACTAAAACAGATAATACAACTACCTTAAGCCAGATTTGCTTAATTCTCTGCAGTCATCATAATGGCTGTGCTTAGCGTAAAAGAAGTCAATATATAATACACGATTATGCAGAAAAAAAGCGATGTTATTTGAAAATGACAAAAGTCAAATTTATTATAAGGTAATAAAAGACTGGGCTAGTGCCAGCAGATCATTAAAAAAATACACACACGAGAAACATTAAGACCAATTCTCGGTTTTCATTCTGTAAATAGCTAAATTCCCGTTTTTCCCCTTAAATTCGCCAAATTCCCGGTTTTTCCAGGTCTTTCCCGGTCGTGGACACCCTGTAGTGGTTCTTTTTATAGCATCATTACCTATTGTATTTATGTGAGATTTATGACTTAACGTAATATATACAAATATGTTAATACACTATCAATGAATGGCTTTATAAATAATATTTTTAGTGAAAATCAATAATAAATACTTAATTAGTGTTTTCATAACGTTAATCAGTTCATTTTAGACACAACATAATTATATAGACACATGTTTTGTGAATTTCCCCAAAGTTGATTTATTTAAATATTGATTATTTCCCAGATGAAAATGCTGTCTATTTGATTTATATAGGAAAGATTGTTACCTGGTTATCTAGGTGTTGCCTATAGTAATATTTTAAATATATGGCGTGTCAAATGCTCTGCTCATACTTTATTTATTCTTACTAACATATTATTACTGTGGTTTTTATATCATATTATTATATAGAAAGGCAATACAATTTATTTATGTTTCCTTTAACTTGTAAAGTTAAATTGATATGATAAAAATAGCAAGTAAAATATTTACAAAAAACGTCAATCAATGATATAAATGAAGTTGATCATAAATAATAAAGCAGAAGAAACTGCGCCATGTCATCCAGAATTCCATCAGGCAATATCCACAAAGAAAATATTAATGAGTAGGTTAACCATATCATAACTGTTCATAAATTGAAGCATTTCTTTACAAGGTTTTAGAAATAGACCGAAAGTCCCCGAGGATAATCCACAAATCCGCCGCCCTTTTCACCTTAATAAGTAATAGAATTATCAAATTGGTTGTTTACAATCCCTCTATATTTCTTCCTTAAAAACAGTTTTTTCAGCTGACAAAATATATTGGACTTAGAGAGTGCACAGCATTCTGCATAATTGATACCAATCAATTTGTTTATCCTCTACGCCGATATAAATTGTCTTGTTTACAAGTTCCGAAAATGAGAAGAAACTGAAAACCATTTTTTGTGACATTTGTTGTTATTAAGATTGTTTTATTCATTTATGTTAAATTTTTATAACGGTATGTTGGTCACATTGTACGTATTTTTAAAATTAAATTTAAGTTTAAATAAAAATGTTCTATTCAATAATATTTATATAAATTAATATCTCAAGAATTTTAAAATACAGTTTCAGTTCAACATTTACATAAAATTAATGTATCATAAAATGGTTGAAATTTAAATAAAAAATAACATAATTTCCAAATAAAACAAAAAATTAATAAAACCGAACAAAACAATACAGTAAGACGAATGCTAAAAATATATTGCTAATAAACGCCAAATCCACAGAATGATGACAATCATAAAATATAAAACATTCTCCGAAGAAAAGATTGGTTAAAATTAGGGCTAAAAATTATTTAAATACCAAAAATGACGCATGAAATGATATTAGATGAGATAGCGCACAAGATGATAGTAGATGAGATGACGCATGAGAAGATAGTAGATGAGATGACGCATGATATAGCGCACAAGATGATATTAGATGAGATAGCGCACAAGATGATAGTAGATGAGATGACGCATGAGATTATAGTAGATGAGATGACGCATGAGATGATAGTAGATGAGATGACGCATTAGAAGATAGTAGATGAGATGACGCATGAGAAGATAGTAGATGAGATGACGCATGAGAAGATAGTAGATGAGATGACGCATGAGATAGCGCACAAGATGATAGTAGATGAGATGACGCATGAGATAATAGTAGATAAGATGACGCATGAGAAGATAGTAGATGAGATGACGCATGAGATAGCGCACAAGATGATAGTAGATAAGATGACGCATGAGATTATAGTAGATGAGATGACGCATGAGATGATAGTAGATGAGATGACGCATGAGAAGATAGTAGATGAGATGACGCATGAGAAGATAGTGGATGAGATGACGCATGAGATGATAGTAGATGAGATGACGCATGAGAAGATAGTAGATGAGATGACGCATGATATAGCGCACAAGATGATAGTAGATGAGATGACGCACAAGATGATAGTAGATGAGATGACGCATGAGATGATAGTAGATGAGATGACGCATGAGAAAATAGTAGATGAGATGACGCATGAGAAGATAGTGGATGAGATGACGCATGAGATGATAGTAGATGAGATGACGCATGA
>JAUZND010075435.1:0-16600 GCA_034780555.1 Coelogynopora nodosa
GTTAATTGCATCATTTTTGTTGAAATAATTTATTAGCAGTGATTATTTATAAAATATATTCTTATTATCGGAAAAACTACATTTTTTTCCAGTACAAAGCAGCTAGTAACAAAATTCAAAATCGATAAAGTCTAGACATACATATATGTATAGTAATTATGTGTAGACTTTATCGATTTTGATTTTTGTATCTGTCTGGTATTTGATTGTAATTAGATTGTTGAGATCTTTTACATATTATATTCAAATTAATAGTAATCTATTACACAATTTTTGTAATTTTCACACCGTGATAGTGCCTCCTTGATAAAAGGTGAAAGCTCGGATATTTTGTATTAATTGTAATAAACTTTTAATTTCATTGTGGTTTTTCTTTTGCGTTCCTCACAAGTGATCATTACTTGTCTTTATTTATCATTTCATATAATAATAATAATAATAATAGTATGGAATAGTATAGTGACTGCTGGCGCAGTGGGGGGCTGGGGTGATGGGGGGCAATTTTATTTATTTATCAATTTCGCGCCAACATTTTAAATTACGCGCAATGTTTTACATTTTCGCGCATTTTTTAAATCGAGTTCCTATTGACCGATTCAAAGCAGATCAAGGTCGTTTCGACTAAATCGGGACAGAGATTCCAAATTTGAGGTTTCCCAATCGATTTAGGAATTCCTTGTGGTAATAAACATTGATTATCGGGTTTTCTACCTACAATAAACCAATCAACGTTGAGTATTTCACATTTTGCTTCTGATTGGATTACGCTATGATAAAACACATATAATCGTTTCGGTCGTAAGACAACTTCAATTATTATTTAAAAATTTACACCTCATAATGGAATTTCTGCTATATTGGGTTTTTATCCAGCAGTTGAATGATTGGCCCCTGTACAGATTGTTCACAAATTGCATCAGATCCTAGAACAGTCAGCTGGTAATGTTTATTCTAGTAAATATTTATCGGAAGAATGGTTTGCACCCCATGCCCAAGCAGTTATACATCAAAAAGAAAAGTCAGTGCTGATACTTGATACAGTGCTGATGAAATCGCCGATGCCATCATCATTATGAAACGTAAAAAAATTTAACTAGTGCAGCACTTACTCTAGATTCATTTGATGTAACATTATCATAGGAGTCGCCTCCAATCGATTTACGTGGAAATACCAATAAAAATATCCAACAATTTTACTACACTACAAGTAACATGAATTAAATTCTATTCTTGGATTTGAAAGAAACTACTTTCCTTCTACAGTCTTGACAAAAAATTCACTAGATTTACGTGGAGGTATTAACGGCCTCTATGTATATACTGTAATGTTCCACTTTTAAGAACTGTCAGCTTGCCAAATACCACCTTTGGTGAAACAAGTAGCATCATCCACAACAATCCAATATATTTCTCTTACGTGAAACGATCTATCGATGCATATGGAATTAAAATGTTAGTCGTGTCATACCCTTAAAAAACTGTAATTGTTCTCCACTTTCAAAAACGTCTATAAACAATACATTGAATCAATTTGGAGGTGTTATCTTTAACCATGGTTGGATACTCGGTACCAATGGCGGGTGAATTTCTCTCATCCATGCCCGTTTATGCCAGTAGTCGTCGACAAGTTGGAGGCGGTTTATTTAGCACCATTAAATGATTTGCCACTCCTATTCTAAGAAAATTAATACCTCACATGGTAAAAGCGTTCTGGTAGTCGTGAAAGGTCTATAAACAAAACTCAGAAATCTCATACTCTATCTAAGAAACGAAAAGTTGAAAGTATACGTCGACGCAAAAAGAAGAAGAAAAGTAAATCTACTCCGAAGAATATAGGCCTCTAATTATGTTGCTTACATATAGTGATTGCCTCTGTACCAAATCTGAGTTGGGACTTTTTGATCAGCGACCAATGCAAATGGTTATGGAACGAGCACTGTGGGTCGACATTCATCCACTCAATATAGCGTCTCTCAAGAAAATGCTCCAATTGAATTTTCCATTTCCGGATCTTCCGATGAATATATTGTTCTTAATGGTACCCATTTGGAGTTGACCTGCAAGTTATCATAACATATGAAAGTGATTTTACAGCAGCTGCGACACAAACATGTGCTCCTGCTAACAATGTCATGTACAATCTTTTCTCCGATGTCAAGTTGATTATTGCTGATACACAACTGGTGGGGGGAGTACAACTAATATCCCTATCGTGCTATCTTTAGTTATATGCTTCTGTTCTTCAATTTGAAAAATGGAACCCAACTTGCTGCTGCATGATTTATCAAGGATAAGGCTGGTCAAATAGATTCAGCTGCTAATAATACAATTCATATAGCTCGACTGGCCGCCTCTTTGAATAGTAAAACCATCTCGTTAAGTGGACCCCTCTAACTTGATATATACACCCCTCTGGCTTGATATATACACAAAATATATACCTACTCAATCAATTGGATTTTCACATAAAACTCGTTCGGGCCAAGTCTAAATTTTACATGTTTTTTGCTGGTGGACGAATCAAAATTCTAGATGCAGTACTACATGTATGACGAGTGAAAATCGCAACAGGTATCCTTTTGGAACATGAGAGCCAAATTCTAACTCACAATGCCATATACCCTGTATAGCATACACAAATGCTTACCTATACCATTATACAGGGGAGAATGACACATAATTAGGAGGGACCCTTTTGAGGACACATGCCCAAGTTGATTATTGTCGGAATGGTTGATAATAAGGCTTCTAATGGTGATGTGACAAGCAATCCATTCAACTTTAAATATTATAGTCTAATCATATGGCTCTTTATAAATATGGAACAAGTCTACCCTTCAAATCTCTTAATCCTGACTATACGAACGGGTTGTGTTTTCGTGAGTATATGACTCTCCTACAAAGTCTAGAACTCTTTAACGCAATAAAGATTTTGGTACTACGCTCGCGGATTATGCTGCAGGTGGTTAAAACCTATATGGATTCAATTTGACAGCTGATCTATTCATGTCATAGCACTCTCAAACATATGAGGAGTGTAATCTTAATTGATTGGAGCTTAAATTTGATGCTGCGCTCGTTGGCACTATAAATGTAGTAATTATTGCGATATTTGATGTTAAAGTAGAAATTATGCGTCAAAAATTTTTATTGTCGACTATAAGGGCTAAAAAGTCTTCAACTCTGGATGAATAAACATTGTAGTCGTGGTTGGATTTCCAACAAACATTTTATTCAAAGACCGCTAACTATACTCAATCTGGTGCTTATTGTCTCTATTACCTATATCATCGCCTTGTACTTGTACTTGGACATAAACAATAACTTATAAACATGTGAAAATACTGACTCATTATATATGTACTGCTTCATGATATTTGAGAAATACTTTTCATAATTATTTCCTCTTTACATCCCATATGTTGTTTAACATGTTAATTGTTTTACCTATATTTTATGAAATACTTGTATATATGTTTACAAGTTTTATACAAATGTATTATACAATTATGGTTTTCAATTAGGGGCCATTCATATATTACGTCATCATTTTTAACAGGATTCCTAATACTTCCCAACCCCCCAATAATCAAGGGTAATCACTTTCTCTATACCCCCTCAAATATTACGTATTATTTCTGATCTACACCCCCCCTACGTTAAAATAAGTGTACAAGGATATTAACAACAAAATGGCATAATAACTATATTGTACATACATATGTGTAAAAACGTTAATCAATAATAAACCAAGTATATATTAACTATGTAAAAAAGTTATATTGTATTTAAAGAAATATATATATTATGTGTACATTAGTATAAATAATTTATAGATAATTCGGAATCATAGAAAAAAAAACATAGAATAAATGACAAAGTAAACGAAATTTTTATACTAGCTGAATAAGAAACCTATAAAGCTTCATAAAGTGTCAACAAATCATACCATGATGATGTAAGCATTAGGCAGACACCCCCACCCCCACCCATAATCAAGCGTAATCAACTTAAAACAACCCCCACCCCTTGTTGGATGATGTAATATATGAATGGCCCCTTATTGTATAACAAATATTTTCTAAATCCTTATATTGGTTTTACCATTTCATATAGTCAAGGTTTTTACATTTCCAATTATGTATATATAATATTATTAACTGTTAATATATAAAATTGCTTGGTTAAAAATATTATCTAAATTACTGATCACGTGAAGCCTGTTTTGAATTTTATAACTTCGTTAAACATCTTTTAAATTATTTTACGTTTATTCAATTAATTAAATAAATTCCAAAATAAATGGATTTTATAATATGAATCATTCGTGTTGTGTTTATCCGGATTAACATTTCAGATCGTTTTCCTAAATCCAGTAAAAATTATTCTAAAATTTACTAATAATTTATATATATATAAATGTTGTATTTCTTCGATTCCGAGAGGGTTGACTCAAGGCCAAGATGGCTATCAAACAGAAAGGATTTGGATATCAAACACGTCAGGAAATTATAAACTTTTAGTTATACTTTTCTATATTTTTATTCAATTGTTTTAAAATTTTACTAGAATAAGGATAAATTCCTTTTGATATAATGTGTTTTACTATTTTACTATTTTGGTTTTATAAAGTTTCTTGCTATACATACAATAACTTAAAAAGTCACTTTCTATACTTTTAATAACTTAAATGTGACTTTCTATACTTACAATAACTTAAAATGTAACTTTCAATAAATAACTTCAAATGTGACTTGGCATTCTTATTATAAATTATAATTGACATTTAATCACTTCAAGTAGACTTAAAATGTCTGAACAAGACTTAATAAGTGACATTTTAAGCCACTTATAAAGTTATGTAAGTTCCGATTCATTGGATAAAATCAGAAGCAAGAGAAAAATCTGATTCAGATTGTGAAATTACTTAATATATCTGGGAAATTATCACTAGATTGTATATTTGAAAAATATGATTTGGTGTAATTGTTGCACTATCAACACTGTCGTCGATACTTATATGTTTAAATATATATTGAAAATATTGTATGGAAAACACATAATTATACAATTATAATAATATTGTAAACTTTATTAATTTGATTATATAATATACACATTTAAATATGTGTATATATGTATGAAACAATAGTAAATATCAATTTAATAATTTTATCGATTTAACATATATCTTATTTCTACTACTATAAATAAACAAAAATTAATTTTTTTGTGCTTTCAAAACCGTGAAGATTTTTATATGTAATTTTTGTAAAGTTTTTATAACCCTAACTTTATTATTTTAATTTAATAATTTTATATACTTTTTACCTTTTACTTTTACACAAAAGATGTTAGCTATTTACTTAACAGGTTTTTGTAGTATACATATGCAATTATACACAATGAATCGAACTTACAATATTTATTCAGTGATTTTAAGTACTTACAATACTTACGAAACCTGATACGTACTTGCAATACTTACAATATATAATAATTATTTGAAATATTTACAATATATTATAAGTACGTGGGTAGTATAAGAAGAGTCGATTCGAACACACTTAGAAATAGATCATGACTCATTCCTATAAATAGATCATGACTCATTCCTATAAATATATCATGACTCATTCCTATAAATAGATCATGACTCATTCTTATAAATAGATCATGACCCCCCACCCTATCAATTTAAAATCACGTTATAGTGAACAAAACTATTCGTCGGAGGAGGAAGAGGAAATGAGCAAGGAAGAATTCATTAGGAGGTTGAAATTTCACCATGGTGTAGGTTGGCATAATGTTCCAACGTCGTCAATGCTGCCAACATCATCAACTCTTCCGAAATCAACTACGCAACCAACGTCAGCAACGCTACCAACATCATCTTCATTATTATTATTATTATTTATATTTATTTTTTGCCGTATTGGCGGAGGACCCCGTGGCGGTGGCATAGTATCTGCGGGGGCTTCGGCTCTTCTGGCGGTAGATACTGCCTGAACATCAACATCAACATCATTAACAGCACCATCGTCGTCGCCTATATACTGTCCATTCCATCTCCTATTCATTATCAGGACAATACTTTTGCTCAGTTTGAACGGGAGCTATTACAATTCAAAACATCTCAGCCCGACCACTTCTTTTTCCAGAAACCATCATTACTTCAGCAAATGATGTTATTGATCCCATACTACGCAGAACTTGAGCAGTATTTGATCGATAAATTGTAGTCCTGCCTCTACCAACAGTCTGATCAGATGGATTCTGAATCATAATTATGGTCAAATATATTTCCGGAACCCATTATCAGTGCATCAAACGATGGAATTGATACTCCTAATGATGTCAATGCAGAACCAGAGCCACATTTAATAGATCGAGTATGGACAAGTCTCTATCCTGATACAACTACAGCAGTATCCAGCGATATGATTGATCTGTCCGACGAAATATTGCTTGATGCAAGTAACCTTATTACTGACGATGTGCCCGAGACGACAGACATATTTATTGATTTGGTTTCGGATGTTTTAGAGACATCAGAGCGCACAAGTAATATCGTTAAAGTTGGTCAACTCCCTTGCTCATCTCGTCAAATAGCAACCACTTAGGTACCACCAACTATATAAAAATATTTAAATGCGGACAATGCAATTTACATTTTCATTCAATCGAAATGCTGTAAATGCATAGAAGAACGTGTTATCCTGATGGACTTCCAATTATTCCGGAGGAAGTGTGCAACTGTATATGCAGGAGAGTGCCACAACGCAGTCGATGCGAAAGGACGCAATTGAAGCTATTGACTTTTTCGATGCTGCTACTCCGTTGATTGATTCTGCAGTATCTCAGCTATTGGCTTCAACTTGAGATGAGTGTAAAGTGCACCCCATCCTAGAGATCAGAACTGCTCAGCTTGATTCAGACGGTGCAGTTATCCAGTTGAAAAATTCATTGTTTTCCCTCGACGCTACTGTTCTCACTTTGGATTGTATGTCTGAGATAATCAGTGGATTATTCGAAAAAGTGGAGCATTTCGTTCAAGGAGGAAGTAATTGGACTATATTAGGAGTGAATTATTTCGCCATGCGAGCAACCAAGTACTATTCAGCGCCTGATTATCGTGGTAAAGCAGATGATATTGATCTTCTGAGTCGACTAGACAGCAAACAGGCTGTTGTAAACTTTAAAAGACTGGCGATCAATGCTTTAAATATTCAGTTCTCGCCTGTCTACATTCCTACGAAATTAAGTGTAATCTCCAAAGACATCAAAAGTACAAAATTCCCGAAACCAAATATAACTGGCAGGGCAGGAATTATACCTCCAGTTAATGGTCATGATTTTATCTCTTTCGGACACTACAATCCAGGTATATATCTCAATTTGCTGAATGGGATGAGGAAAATGAAAGCCATCCAGTAAGAGTGCTCAGAGCTGCTGTTAAATCATCATCGGAAACACCTGAGCAGGTAATCAACATACTGGCTCTTAAAGATTCAGGTCATTGCCTACCCATAGTCAATCTTAACCGATTACTTGGATGTCGCAAGAGAAAAGTTAATTCTAATTGGGCTCATGCATACAAATTCTGCGAACGATGTCTCCAACCGTTTACATCTGAGACGCATCTTCAAGATCATCGCGATCTGTGCTACTCAGAGCAGGCAATAACACTTCTCCCACAGAAAAACAAACATATGGAGTTCACAAATCTGGGATTATGTCAACGGCTGCCATATGTTT
This sequence comes from Coelogynopora nodosa, assembly GCA_034780555.1. NCBI lineage: Eukaryota > Metazoa > Platyhelminthes > Proseriata > Coelogynoporidae > Coelogynopora > Coelogynopora nodosa. The sequence goes on from JAUZND010075435.1 coordinate 7,759, forward strand.
TGTATGCAGATATTGAGTGCATATTAAATAAGAACACTGTTGGAGATGTTGAGTTATAAACTCAATAAACGTAAGAAGATGATTCGTTGTATGGCTCAGTGTGTCCATAATAAGGGAGGAATAACAAAGTTTGATCTGCTCTCAGTCAGAAAGGGGGATTCCTGCCACTACCTCTACTTCTAGGGTCTATAAAATCCTTTGCTGCAAAAATTATTGCACCCATTGCTGTCTCTGCTATTGGCTCATTTTGTTTCCTGGAAAATAATGACCAGTACATCAGCATATTCACGATTGGTTTTGGTGACCGAAAAAGAATACTCTAGATTAAATAATGTACGCAAACCTACAACATCAATACAATTACACGTTGGACCTGATTAACAATATCGTCTTAAAGCGGCTTAATTTATTGAAGAAAAACGCAAGAATGAAATGCGTGAGAGAAATAATGAAGAAAAGTAGAGCAGAACAAACACATAGCGACTTTATGAGACATCAATCCAAATGCAATTTCACTGCTTACATTTCTACATGGAAAAAAGCCAGATTTCTCATGGTCACAGAATGTAAAGATTATTGATGCTAAACATATTATTGCTGGATCTAACTTGTATGATTTACTTCGATATTCTATCAATGATACGCGAGCAAATGCATCTGTTCCTGTTGTATGAATTCAGTGAATCCAAGGATGTTTTGAAAAAGTTTAATATCCGCGAGTCAGCTCTAAGTAATGCATCTTCAAATAAACTCGGCATCATCTCTGGAAAACGACGTCAAAGTATTTCTTCTCCTCATACTCCTCCACTACCTCGTCAACGATCAATCACTCCACTTGGAAGTCACTGTTCTAGACCCATATCAAGGAAAGTCAACTGAAATAAAGGGTGAGGTGTGTTTAACATTAATTATTGAAATAGGATTCATATAAAGTGACAAAATGATTCTTCTCTTGCAGAAAATAATAGATAAGTTAGAGATGTCTCTGAAAAAACCTGAAAAACCGGAAACTGCTAGAACGCCTTTATTACGACGCACAGTCGACAGGCTCTTATGGAAGTGTCCAAGTGCTGACCGCTGCGTCAAATCTTCACAAGAACCAAGTGAGAGAATGGTTACACAGTCAATTCACATACACCCTACACAGACGAGACTTGAAAAATTGCCGAGAAGAATATATATGACAAGAGGGATGGACATGCAACCTTATGCTGGAGAGTAAAATGGTTATCGATACATGCTGACATTGATTGATTTACTTTTACGCTACGCTTGGGCTGAACGATTGAAGAGTAAATCAGCTGACGACACGGTAAAATTGCTAAAGAAAATATATCCAACGAGTAAAAGGATTCCAAAATATTTACAAACTGATGCGGGAAAAGAGTTTGAAAATAAACCCATACGTGAATACCTCAATTCAATTGGAGTGGAACAATTTTGTATAGCAAGTCCATTGAAAAATGCAGTGGTTGAGCATTTTAATCACATTTTGAAGGATCGTATGTGGCGCATTTTCACTAAACAGGGTTCCCATAAGTGGTTGGATATTCTTCCGAAACTTGTTTACTCTTATAATAACTCTCCATATCGAAGTCTCAAAAATAAGGCTCCTAGTGAGATAACCAAAGAAAATGAATCAGATGTATGGCTACAAAAGTATTGTGGGAAAACGAAGAAGATGAAGAAACCTGCATTTAAGGTTGGTGATCGGGTTAAAGTGTCCAAAGCAAAACAATTATTTGATAAAGGATACCTAATAAATTGGACGGAAGAAGAATTTTTCATCAACTCAATCAAAACCAAGTTTTCACCAGTTATGTATGAACTACGCGATCACAAAAAATAAATTATTAGAGAATTGTTTTACAAACAGGTGGCAAACATTTAATTATAAACAAATACAATTCGTATAGAATCGAGAAGGTTATTTGCACAATTGGACAAGGAAACGATCAAGAAGCACTGGTCAAGTGGAATGGATTTAAAGACCAGGAGTGGATACCTCATAAAAACATACTCGATGGAATGAAATAAAGAAAGTTTTTACGCTCTACTACCAAGTAACGTGGACGAGAATGGAACTGCGACCAAATATCGAACTGATCTTGAAAATTCCATCAATTTGAATGAATACGGAGACTGGGAAGTTGGATTTGTGGAAATACAATTCGTGGATGTTATAAAAACATTTAATGGCGACGAGTGTGTGGCTTTACACAGAAATAATGAGGAACGTGTTGTAAACAAATTTGGCAAGACAATAATCGACTGGCCAAGTACCTGTACAACAGATAGTGTACCTTCTTTTAACTCAACATGGAGATATTACACATTTAATATGATAGACTATACAAAGAAAGTTGTTGAATCTAAGCGATGTAGTGAATTCATAACCCTGCTTCACTATGATGGCCATTTTCACCTTAAACCTATCAAGAAAGACGACAAAATTCCTAGTTATATCACACTAGGTGCATAACTTGCATGGGTACTATGATTTCATGAGCAAATTAATTGATTTGATTTGGAAGGAACCGTCTCATTTTGCAGCCAACGGAATAATAAAGGATGCTGTGATTAGGCTCGAAGAACAATGATCAATAATATTATCTGCTGCGCTACAAAAACCGGCTAGTTGAAGAATACATTTTGATGCTGAAAGAGGAAAGAAAAAGTACTGGTGGACAATGGAATATACAAGTGACCCATCTATGGAGAGATATTAGTATCAAATATATTGTTTGAAGTCAGATCGATACCAAAATGTTAAATCATTATCACAAGCACTAAATGAAAATATCTCTAAAAAAGGTGAATTTGTCAAAGCATAAAATCAAACTATCGCCAGACACTGTGAAAACTGATCAATTGATGTTGTAAGCAACATCTGACGATGACGAATCAAAGGATGGATAAATACTGGTATTCAATAAACGATTCTCATCTTTCTTGGGTTTACAAAGTCACATATTGCACTACATAGAGGTAAAAAAATTAAACTAAAAGGCAAAATATCCTCCAAGCCATCGACGCAGTATATCTATACAATCCATGTATACTGCAATTTATTTAAAAACATGAATGTTGGAAACAAACGAGTACCTCTTCTACGAAATGTGGCCTTCAATTCTCCATCATATGTATCTACAATTTCAATTGTATGTATACAAATCCCATTTATGTAAAATTAAACACTAGATTTATCAGCTCAATTGAAGTGGAGCTCCAAGATGATATGGGTGAGCTGATTCCCTTCGCATAAGGAAAGACATCGATTAATCTTCACTTTCGACGTCAACGCTTATAAGCATATTGGCTACTTGTGGCTTACAACTATGCAATACACGCCATCAAAATATGGATATAGAATGCCCATATATGTTGGCAGTAGACGACGTCAAATTGGATCGGGAGGTATATATACTCCGGTAATATGAGGCGAGTAGTCGGAGGGAGCATATTTGGATTTTTTTTGTCTAGTATGCTTGTGCCGCTCGCCAAACGTCTCTTTGCCACAGCTAAACCTCATCTAAAAACGCTCGGAAAGAAGGTTGGAAAGCAGGCAATCAATAGTGGATCTCATGCCGTTGGTGATTTGATGAGTGAAATATCCACAATATTCTCGCAACTCTTCTGAAGCAAACTAAATTAGGACTTAACGAACTTAGTAAAGACTTCATTGGTCAGAAAATATTTACTAATCAAGATGGATCAGGTCGCCAAAAGCTTAAATTTACTCGTCAAGAACATGTGACTACAAAGAAACGGCGCAAGACTGCAACTAAAAAGCCTATAAACAAAATGATGAAGAAAAGAAGCAGATCAACATTTCGCATGATATATTTACCAAGTAATATGTCAACTGACAATACTACTACTGAAAACTATTGTTTAACTTTAAAAAGATCCTGAACGATAATACTACCAACCGAAAGAATGGAACTGCCTTGGCGAGGGAGAAAAGCTTATATACAAATGAAAAAACTACGAAATCAGCTCGAGTTAAATTTACAGAAGAAAAAGATCGAAAATCGCTGTCTACACTTTCAACAAAAAATAATGATGTCCAGTAATGATATCGTAATGAGTAAAAGTGAAGTCGATTTGATTTTCACTCGACGGTGCAGACTATTTTGGAGAAAGGCTACTACCTAGATGTGCACCCTCTGAATAATGTGACGACAAACACTGGACCAATTGAGTTTTCTAACTGGCTCAGCTGATGAATATACTGATCTCAACACGACACAGCTATATTCATTCGCTGCAAAATATAACAAGCTAATACTTCAATTGTAGCGACTGATAACATTTTTTCTGTTAATAACTTTATGCACAGTCTATTCTCCCATTTATCACTAACGATTGGTGACAAGAAAGTGGATGGAGCAAACTTCACATGTATTCCTATCGCGTTTATCTCAATAATCTTCTTCTGTTTGGTGAAAATGCGAAAAAGGGTCAACTGTTTGCATCGGGCTATGTGAAAGATGATGCCGCCAAGATGGATTTGGTTGCCAACACAGCTTTTGCGAAACCACTTGGATATTTTACAATTATCGGAAATACAGCTTAATTCTACAGACTGGTTTGTTTGGATATGCTTACACAGGGAAAATATATGCTGAATCAAACCGATATTCGACTACGATTTGACCGCAGTAAATCTGAGTTTTGTGACTTACGGAAGGGAATGTCAAAACTGAAAGATATATATTATTATTGAAGAAGCAATTCTCTACGTTCGTCGTATTAAAATCAATTCTGCAGTGTTAAGCATGAACGATTCGGCGCCGAGACATTTAAATGCAATCTATCCTATTCAGAGGACTGAATTGTTATCATATACCATATCCAAATGTTATCTCTCTCATTCGAAGGAAATGTGTTCCGTGGTCAATTGTAAAAGTTTCACATCGTCGGTATGGTTACCAACACGGCATACAATGGTGATTGGGCATCCAACCCGTTCAATTTTTAACATTTTAATGTTAATCATGTTGCTCTCTATCATGAAGGTAAATCTGTACCTGGAAGACCGTTTACACCAGATTTTGCAAGCACGCTTTTCACTTGTGAATATGTTAATTTGTTCTCTAGTTTGGAAAAATTCAATGTGAACGACGATATTGGAATCGGACTGGCAGATTTTGGAATTTGATATACTCTTCCTAGAGCTACACATGATGGAACATGCACAACCCTACTTTGAAAGCAATCTTCGGCTGGAACTGAATTTTGCAAAGGGGTTGGAAAACGCTATAAACGTAATTGTGATTACAATTTCCGATGGAAAGGTGGAAGGGACTCATCATCGAAACGTCATTACAGACTTCAAAACTTGAGATGATAATCATCTAAAGTTTTGAAGTATGTAATGACGTTTCGATGATTCGACGCAAATTTTGTCGCGAGACTGTCTTCTCCAATTGTTATTTAGCGGTGTCTATTTTTTAACAAACTTCCCTATATTGTACGCTATATGCATAACAAAATATAGTATTCTAAACCGCTTTGTGTTATTGTGAACACTGACACGAATAATATATCTGGTCAACATTGGTTGACATTTATATTGATCATAATAACATTTGAAGTTTTTGTGTAGTTGAGGACGCATACCTCCTACATTTTAAACACACGCTTTTTGTATTATTCAAACGAGTGCATACAAAGTATTTTATTTACCAAATGTGGTTCATTATGTCTATTACAATGTATCTATATTATAAAGTGAGAGGTAAATCTCTCTTTTACATTTTGTCCGATTTTGATCGTGTATTTGTTGAAAGTAATGATCTTATTGCAAAACATTTTATTATTAAAACCGTTCTTTCTCACTTATATATAACTGGTTATGTTGCATCAATAGATTTTAATTTTTACTATTCTAATTTATACTAATCTTCTATGGAGTACTTAGTGGTACTTGTAAAGTATGCCGTCCAGAATAGTGTTAAAACCTGTCTTATTACTTGAACTGCCGTAATTTACATTAAGTTCATGTAAAACGTTTGTTTTTTAGACATAATTGTGCGTTAAATAAATAATATGTGATTTACACAAGTGGTATAAAATATAATGTGTTTATGTTTATAAACGAAAATGCGAGCTACATCAAAAATGTGAGTGTTTTAAACCAATTGAACGTGTTATACCAATACTGCCCGTGTGTTATACTAATTGGACTGTGTGTTATATCAATAATTGACCGTGTGTTTTATGCCAATAATTGACCGTGTGTTATACCAATAATTGACCGTGTGTTATACCAAATGTGTCAATTTGTGTGTTTTACAAATACATTTGATGTATCAATTGATGTAGCTCACATTTTCGTTTATTAACATACACATACTATATTTTATACAACTGGTGTAACTCACATATTATTTTTATAAGGTGCACCCACATTTTCATGACAATAGTTTTGATACTGATTAGACGACAAAGTCAAGTACTACTGGATTCAGATATATTTCGTTAGTGTTCGGTAGGGTCAATAATGATTCCTAATAAGGAGGTAGAAGCGCTGTACAGATTACAGAATGAATAATATTCTATATATTCTTTATCCAGATCGCCCCAATTCATCGCCCTACCTCACTATTATGCATCACTAGTGTATTTGAAAGGTTATATTTATTGTGACTTTTCTTGTTAGTTATATTATAAATAATAAATTAATTTTCATTATATTTTTTTAATTAAATTTTATAATATTATATTAATTATATTTTGACTCATATTTCGCAAAAAATCTTTTTATAAAAACATTTTTGATAAAACCATGGGTAAAGTTTTAAAGCGCATTCTATAAAATAATGTTTCGCTTCTATATTTAAAAAATTATCTCCAAAGGGTTAGGTGGTATTTGATGATGTACTACATAACATATTAAAATATTTTAATTATTAATGAATAAATTATTGTTTTTAAATTGATAACAGATAGTTAAGACATAATTATTATTTTTAAAATTTATTAAAGTGGTAAATTTACTGAAATACTCAACAAGTGATTTTGAAAGTCATCCTTATAAATCCCCCCACATATCACAACATCGTAATCGGTGTAACCTTTTGAAATGCTTTTTTCGTATTGGCTATTCAACCGACTTTTTTCCTCCAAAAATTCCTGGTTAGTTATTAGTTATATTCGTTAAAAAATATTTTTGTAAACACCATTATTAAAAACAAATCATTGGCAGAAATTTCCTATTTCACTATTCAACCTGAACCGGCGAAATAAACTATTTAACTATATGCAGCTTTATTTTTCTCCAGTTTTTTGTTATTATTTATATATATTAGTATCTTCGTTTAAAAAAAAAATTGTAACGAATATTAATAATAATTAAAATGAATAACTGCAGTCTGAACAAAATGCTGGTTGAATAGTCTATACATTATAATATTGACTTATAGTTATACTTATACTGTTATATATATATTACTATATTAGTAATACTAATAGTACTATACTATATACTTATTATTAATAGTATTATTATCAACTGCATGGTACCATTTGAATATAGCCACTGGCACTGTGTATTAAATTTATAGTATCTATATATTTAAATGTATATGTTTCAGTAAATTATACTTATAGTTTCACAGAAATTGTATTAATTTAAATTATTATGACCTGATTTTTACTGTCTATTTTACCATTTTCAATGGAAGTGCTTCTTTACAATTATACTATTGACTATATATAGCAGGCCCGTAGGAATGTAATTTTGCTAGGGGGGGCACAGCTTCAAGGGGGCCCATTTTAATATATTATAAATAAGTTATCAAATTTTTCACAGCCCACTCGCCTTTATAAATCAATATATTGCAAAGACATTGATTGAATCTTATATGTGCTTGCAATTACATAAACATATTTAATTACATCTTCAACAATAATCTAAGAATATATTAAACTACAGCAATTAAAAAATAATATTTCTAATCCATTCAACATCATTAAATATATTTGTATACAAATTAAATTACATGTTCAACAATTATGTAAGAATATGTACAGTGTCAGTGAACTGTCAATTAAAAAATAATATTTCTAATCTATTCAACATCATTAATATATTTGTATATAAATTAAACAAATTAAATTACATGTTCAACAATAATGTAACAATATGTACAGTGAACTATCAATTGAAAAATAATATTTATAATCCATTCAATATTGTTAATTTGTTTGTATACAAAATAAACGTACATGTAAATATAATATATTCCTACAGGATGCTATATGAATCATGATTATACAAAATGAATTAAAAAGATATTGCAAATATATTAAAATTTACACTACTTAAATGTACAGTAGGTAGGTACCTATACTTAGTTACAAATATATATTTTAAATAAGAAAATGCACTTGGGTCCTATAAGATTCAAAATACTTATTTTTTAGTAAATGTAATGGCACACTGAGGCAAAGAACTGATCAACAATTGTGTCAATGTCTACTCTATCTGACCTTTCTTTATGTATTGCCATCACCATGCAATGACCAGTAGTGGTTCAAAGCCATGTTTTCAAATGATACAAAGAACTAAATGATTGATCGGACTGAGCATTGGTTGCTGGCAAGACCAGGAGTAATTTCAGTATGCGAATGCACTCAGAATACATACTTTTCTGGGCAACTGAAACCTCACGAAAATGTTTGATTAACACTGCAATACTCTCATTACAGTCAGAAGGAGAATTGATTTGCAGATCCATGAGCTCAGCTTGCAGTTGACCAGGATTTATTTCTGTGAACAATTTGCAAGCATCTTTGATGGCCTGTTTCTCAACAAGGTCTGTTTGCTTCAAGA
>JAUZND010075446.1:0-16598 GCA_034780555.1 Coelogynopora nodosa
TCGACACCTAATCTAAGTCATGGTTTCGACACCTAATCTAAGTCAGGGTTTCGACACCTAATCTAAGTCAGGGTTTCGACACCTAATCTGAGTAATATTATGCTTGTTTTAGAGAAAAATAACAGATTCAATATATACCAAACAAGAAGACAGGGTTTTATATATTTTAACATTATATATGTTATAGTATTACTATTGTTTCTGTTAAGAATTATTTAAGGGACGAAAGGTGTTTTAACCATTTTCCCCGCTTTCTAGGCTGTGTGGGAACCTTGTAATGATACAACAGCTGTATTTTATCCATTGACATACATAATTCCCCTTAACATATACTTTCATTTAATAAAACATTTGTTATTTCTTTAATGACCTGAAGGAAGCTGGTTGACGATCTCCAGCCAGTGTACAGAACAACTCATGATTCACCTAATACGACCACTCAGTACACATACCCACCTGAAGAGTATGTTGGAGGCGGCATCGAGTCGTTTGGCCCAGAAGGCAGTCTGGATCCAACCGCTGCGAGGTCGAACTCGATACCTCTTCCAGCAGGACTCGGAGAACTGGGTTAGGTTCCATGCGTCCGGGGTGAACATGTCGGTTCTGCCGTTGCTACACCACGGCATCACCATCTCCAGACATGTCTGCACACGTGCCCGTACGCACACACAGGGCCGGAGAAGCGGGGTTTGTGGAAAATAGGATTTTTAGATGTCAACTATACCATGCATAGGAAACCGAGTTCTTTATTATAAACCGACGCTGACCATTCTTTTGGAAAAAGTAATTGTTGCTCTGATCTATATAAAAAATGTTTTTGGGATATCAAAATTTAAAACTATTGATTTGAATGATAAACTATTATATATGAGATTTATTGCAATTTTCTGTGTGTAAATAGTTCATTGTGTTACATATGTTAAGTGATGTGAATTCAATTAGCGCATAATTATTATGATCAGATATAGTTAGAAAATAATAATTTCTAAATATACGTAACAAATAATATGATATACATGATATATATAATATATTAAAACTTACATATATCTAATATATAAAGGGAAGACTTTACCTTTCTAAATATAAAATAAACAAGTATTATTCTTGGAATATTATTATTATTTGTGCATGAAAGCCATAGCAATAAAAAGGGAACTCTTAATGACTTTTCATTTAATATTTTTAAATAATCGAATTTATGGATTTCAAAAAAACTGTTTATGTGGTTTTCAAAATCCAATTTCTAAAATTGTTGTTAATTTTCACATAGCTTAAAGGATGATTTTTATATTTTCTAACAAGTGGGTTTGATATTAATATTTAGGAATATGTAATTTCGGTTTGATTAGCTTCAGTAACATTTTCACAAATACAAATCTAGAACTATACATAATAAAGGGTTCATACGCATTTTACATAACTGAATTCCAGACTTTTGTGGATATATGGTCAATTATAAATTGAACAAGTGTCTTACCTTCTCATCTAAACATCTAAAAGTAAACGTTATATGAAATATTCAGTTCAAAGTTGATGAAGTTTTTGATAAACAATTATGTATATTAATTACTAAAAAGTCATATATCCACATTTTTAAAAAAGTCCACTTTTTCCAGATCTTTCTTAAGAGCTATTGTTTTTCCATATACTTTTCCAGTCTGGAAAACACCTTATATATATAATAATATTATTATGTTTTTCAAGATTAACTGAATTTATTCATTTATTAATTATTTTTTATAAAACAAGTTAGCAACTACCGCATACAAGTTAGCAACCTTCCGCTTACTCTGTTGGTTTTTGGTGTGTACAGAATACGGACGGAATGATTCACAAACAGGATTTAACTTACATTATATTATTAACATTACATTTCTATTTAGATATACAATTATAAGATATTATATTAAATAGGTCTTTAAAACGAATGTCCACAATAAAACAAATATAAATATTTTTATTAAAAAATCTTACAAATCTTTCCTTTTTCTCTGACTTTTGGTTTCGAGCAAAATCTTTCCTATGGAAGTTTGAATTTATCGAAGCAATTGCGTATCTATAACAGTGGACAACTTTCTAAACATACCATCAATTACTTTGATTTCTTGACAAAGTATTTATAAGTCATCAATTGAAAGCATTTATCATTAACAGTACAATAAATACCATATTTTATTTCTAACATAAAAACAATTAACAACAAACAGCGCCCTGCTAACCAACACCGGTTAGCGGATGGCCAGATAGGCTACCTGGAGATCCCAACCACCCGCATTGAGGCCAACGGGGTCGGTCTGGGTTATATTGAGACACCGAAGCTGCCCCGTGTGGTTGGTGGGGACCTGGAGACCTTGGGCAACCTTCCGCAAGAGGTCTGTTGTGTTCCGCGGGTTCACTGTTGTGTTCAGAGGTCGACAGAATTCCTGAATGTGTCGTGTATAAAACATTCGTATTTATAAGTAAGGCAGAGTGGTCAGTAGTAAGGTAAAAATTTACAAATTAACTAGCAATATTGTTCATTAAACAGTAACTTGTGAAAAGTAACATATCGCTATTTCAAGTAAAAACTAAGATTATTTTATTAAGTATAACATAATAGTAATCTAATCGAAACTGGTAAAATGCAAACAATTTTGTTCCAATTATCCGGAGTTCCGATTATACAAAAATCGATTTATAATAGTACAAGTTGAACTTAATAAAATAATAAAACTTAATAATAATAAATACATTATGGGGTAATAAGTATTTAGCGGTCTCATTGATTATAAAACGACACTCCCACGGTGTCATTCCCCAATATACAATATAAAAATGTCGACTTTGATTTGAATAGTGGCACACACGATGACGGAATTAACTATCTTGCTTAATACTCTCACCCTATATACAGTCAATAATTTTTTTGTTTCGGTTTAGGTAGGTATAGATTGTACCCATTGAACTAGTTAAAGTTCAATGATTGTATCTATATGAAAAAAGAGATGAGCTGTTCCGATTAGCATATGTAAAATACATTGTAGGTATACTAGAGACCGTTCTGCAAATTCTGTTCACAATTCACAATAGCCGGGGTTCCGATTAGCCATTTTTCTAAAGTAATATTATAGAAATAGGCAAAAAAATTGAGGATTCGATGTGTTCTGATAAGCCAGTGGGCTAGCTCTGATTAGCCGGAGTAGACTTTATTATTAATTAGGTAACATCTATTATCTAACATATAATATTAGTACGTACACTGTAAAGTGTAAAGGTACATATGAAGGGTACACAAGGATATATATGTAGGGTATATCCGCATGTACCCTAAGGGTACATATGTAGTACCCTTAAATTATAGGGTCCATATGTAGAAGGTACATTTGGATATGTTTAGGGTACATATTCATTGGGGTACAGAAAATTCATATATATATGTACCTTAGTGTAATAGAGGGTACATAACATGACGTACCCTTTCCAATAGAGTCTAAATGCAAAACATTATTGTTATAGCTTCATAATATTTATTAAATTCAAAATAAGACTAAATACAAAAAAATATAATTACTATATACGGCCTCTGTAAACATAATTGGTAATGTATAGCTATATTCCCATGATATAATATAACGAGTCTATTCCAAGTTTACCGAACATATAAACCATATACTATATAGGAACTTTGAATATGACAGTTAACCCTGAGTAGCATTTGATTTTATCAAAAACAAAACGCGGATCATTTCGCTACAAATATTTAACTTCTAATATTTCGCCGTCCCATACACGGCTCCTGCAGAGGACTGTAATTTGTACAATTACCTATTGTAGTAGAAGTAGAATATTATTAGTACAAAGTTCTGTTTATTTATTATTTTTAATGCTATTCGGGGGTTAACTACCATGTCATATGTTCAATTCGCCTGAACCAGGCGTCTTACACCACGTTCAGATCTCTCTTCAGTGCAGCCCTCTTAAAAAGCCGTATATTCGATTTATACAAATTAGGAAATCAAATTAATTACACCGTGTAAAATAGAACGGAATTCAACTTTGGTAATAGCCACTACACAAGAGAGGGTCAGAATAAATAATAAAGAAAATGGACAGAATGCGAATCAACTACAAAGAAAACAACAAACTTTTAGTTTTCAATTTATAAATCACATTTCAACTAATATAAAAAATAATTAACTTACTGTGTAGTGTATTTTACGTTGTATTTAAAACAATTCCACCTTTGAAATCTATTATAGATTGTGACATTTGGAAGTCATTGTTGGATAAATTCCATGGTATTACAACAACATAAATTAAACCACATTTAAATGTATCCTACAAAAATATATTCTATGATAACTGCAGACGACGACTGAGAAGAACTCATTTAAACTATAGGGTTTCAGCTTGTTCTAACAAAGAATAATATGACTGATTAGTTCTACTAACAATTACAAAAAATAATGGACAAGATACCACAAGACGTGACTATTCTCATGGGCGATATGAACGCGAAAGTTGGAAATGACATTATAATACCAAAAGTAATGAGTCGCTACAGGCTTGGAAATAAGAATGAAGCCGGCGAGAAGCTTGTCGATTTCTGCGTCAACAACCAACTAATGATAGCAAACACACGCTACAATAATCATCAGGACACATCTATACATGGATCTCACCGGACGGGTCAATGCGTAATCAGATTGGTTACATCATGATACGGAAGAGATGGAGCTCAAGCATAACAAGCATAAGAACCTACCCAAGTGCATGTTGCGACTCAGACCACGTACTCCTGGTCGGCAATCTTCGTCTTGGACTCAAAGCACAAAAAAAAGCAGCAGCTGTCAAAAGATATGATGTAGCCAACATCCCCGATAGTTTCAAAATCAAAATTAAAAAAACCGGTTAGAAGCACTCATGGAAATTGACAACGAAATGTGGGAAAACATCAGTGAGACCATCCACAAAACAGCTTAAGATTACATCCCAAAGCGCAAATCAACGATATCAAACAAGATGATCTCCAACGAAAAAATTGTTTTAAATAGCAGACGAACAAAGGAAGCTAAAAGCAACAGGAAGGACCCAGACAGCAGAGGAAAGAAAAACAATCACCGTGCTCACACGTAAGATCAACAAGCAACTCGCAGAAAAGAGCAAAATGAGAGAGATATAAACGAATGCGAAGAACTGGAACGAAACCTTAACCCAATGAGCTATTTGCTCTGTCTAAAAAACTTTTGAAAAAAGGTGACAACAGCATGGCTGAACTTAGTGAAGGATGCAGTCGGCTAAGTGCTGATGGAACTGAAAGCGACAATATACAGATTAGCGTATTGAATATGCATGTTAGAGTGAGGTGATGAAAGCCGGTCGAAAGTTTTGTTAACGTTATACTTTTAGTTACAGTATGTCAATATTAGGTAAAATTACAATTTGTTTAAAGTATAAAAAGAGGACTATTTAATTATATAAAAATTGGTAAAATAAATAACATTTAAATACGTTTGGTGGCGTATTTACTTAATAACATTGTTTTTTTCACAATGGACCCGGGCCGGTATAACTTACTCGAACTGGCCATGCCGGTAGATTGCCGACAAAGTTGGCCGGATAGGGATAGTTTCCCATTCCCATGTAGCTAATTTTGGAAGAAATGAGATCAGAGAGGGGCGATGACGACTTCGGAGGATCGCAAAGCCTGAAAATTCGATGTAAACTGGCCAGTCCTTCGGCTGAGTGGAGAATAATGTAGTGGAGCAGGTCAGTTAACTTTATGATCTAATTTGAAATAATTCTTAACTCGATAACCAACATAAGTTACGAATAAATTGTCACATGAATAAATTATTTATCAGTTGCTTCACTTTTTCAGTTTTATTAAACAGCATATATGTTTTAAAGCATAACAATGTACAGCATTATATAAAAGTTAAATAAATTGATTGTGTTAGTTAAAATATGTAAATGTAATAAAACAAGAATCAATCAAAATATTGAAAAATAGTATTAGACGGTACAGTAAAATAATTGTCAATGATCAATAAATATATGATGCTTTAGAAAAGTGAATAATGTATATTGTTTAGCTATGGACCACCGAGCCGTTTACCTGGTGTTAATTGTCGTAAAGAATATCTGTTGTGCAGCTTCCATGTTATAATGTCATCACCATGATGATGGATAATACTAATCAATAAACTTCTATATTTTCGCAATAGAGTGTTCAATGACTTATTCAACTTAGTCCTTTTTCCAGATAAATTTGATGATTTAAAAATTGTTAAAGTTTTAACTTCGAACAGACTTCGAACAGTGTGTCAGGCTTGATGTTCAATTATTGAGAAATGTAGTAGTGGCGCGTGTATTATTCATATTTGTCAATAAATAATGATTGTCCGAATAAATTCGAATAAACTAAAAGGATTAATAAAATTAGAACTTTTAATTTATATTTCGCGAGAAACGAAATAAACAAATTAGTAAAGGAACGTTTTAAAAATAGAAATACAAAATTGAAAGATTAAATAACTATGGATTAGCATATCTGTGGCGTTATGTTGTGTGCAAATCATAATTTAAGTACTAAAAGTGACTAAAATGACACAAAGATCGGCCACCGATAAAAATAGACAGCAGTTTATATTATATACTATTTCTTAGATTAAATTTATTCTACTTCGGATATGTATTGTATAACCTACAACTGCATATATTATTGTCTAATATTATTATTAAATTGATATTTATAATATAAAATATATTAATGTCAAATTATTTCATTGTCCTATTTAATCATTGAAAGAAATGTTTACACTCGAAACTGTAAAGTTTATTTATATTACATACATTTTTATTTTATATTTATATAAATTATATAACCTTTTTTATATTTTCATAATAGAATTAGACTTGAATCACAAATAAAAGTATGTTTTAATTATGATTGATACAGTGTATAGTGTATGAATTTATTATAACAATTCTATGCTAAACAAAAGAAAGCTACATAATATATAATTAAACGTAGGATATATATTTATAAAAGCTTTCAAGTGGAAGTAAAAAACGTTACTAAAACTCTAAACTTTATTCAATTTTTAACAACCTTTTGAAACATATTTTAAATTGTTATCCACGATATCTAACTTTTAACCATGCACATACACAATTCAATTTTCTTGTCAATATTCTCAACACAGCCATGCAGTAAGATTTGTACAAGTAATTATGTGAACCAGAAGGGCTAGCGAAATCTGTATGCCAACAGGAAACAAGAGGTTAAAATAATATAAGCCAGTTATAGGACAGTCAAAGCGAACTATTTGACGATTAAAATTAAAATCTAAAGGCCAGAAACTATAAATGAAATTTTTTTAGGCTGTTGCTAATAAAAAATATCGAACAGGTACACATATGGTTTTTGAAATTTAAACGCAAAGGATGACAACTTGCCAGTTTTTCCGAAGTCAGTTAAGACAGACCACAATTTTCGGACATTTTCGACACAGTAGGACCCACCGGTCAGATTATAAGCTCTTGTCAACACAGTGTTATAGGCGTTACAAGGGGTCAAACCTTGAAAGTTCCACACGGGCGCCGAAGATGCTATCGATCTAAACTCAACAACACGTCATGTTAAAGATAAATTTCGATGTTAGTTTTTTAAGTCGTTTTTTTAAAAACAGATATTGAAATGTTAAAAAATAGATATGGAAACGATAAGTTGTTTATCGAACTAATTTTACTTTCGTAGGACACTCACCAAAAAATGAAACCTTCCTAATGTAAGATT
The DNA here is from genome assembly GCA_034780555.1 of Coelogynopora nodosa. Classification (NCBI taxonomy): domain Eukaryota; kingdom Metazoa; phylum Platyhelminthes; order Proseriata; family Coelogynoporidae; genus Coelogynopora; species Coelogynopora nodosa. Next base: position 7,784 of record JAUZND010075446.1, read on the forward strand.
AATATTTAAATGTTGTATAAAACCCATCTTTTATTAGACTCTTTAATCAACTTAATGTTAATATTTTCTCCATTACCTTCACCTTTCCTCGACTTGATCTTGAAATTATAAAGGGTGACATTTTCATCTAACCTTAACAGCGTATTACTACATTGCAAAGTACAAAAATAGCAAACACTTTTTTATTTAACGGTGGTCATATAAAAAATGAAATATTAGTAACTATGGGGACAGCCTTATCCATCTTTCGTCTTTATTGAATCAATTGAACTCAGTTCAATTACTATATGTCTGAAACATTATGTACAATTAACGTAACCAACACCCCCACGTTTTATGTATTCTGTATACACAACACTTGAGATTATATAATAAATCGATGATTTTTGTAATAGTATAAGTATGCTATGCAAACATACGTAGCGATACAGACTTTTTAAAAACATTACAAACGATAATATTATAGAAAATTATCGTTAATTCAATTTAGTCTATTAATACTGATAATGTGAGTTAAAAATACAATTGCAACATAAAACGAGATTGCGAGCAAATATTTAATAAGGCAAAAACACATAGTAACATAAACAACATCTTACCCAGCAATGATATTGGGATACTTCTGGCGAATCCAAGCGGCAAGCATTCCACCATAGGAGCCACCGAAGGCTATAAATGGTGAGTTTGCAGCTCCAGCTAATGTCTCTTTCAGGTGCGTTATCAACAGTGCGTAATCTGCAAGGGCCTGTTCTGCGGTAAAATAACCAAACCGACTCGGATCCTAAAATGGTGTAAAAGATGGATATGGCAGTCGAAAAACACATGCGCTAATTTCATTTAGGTAAAGAAACCGTTATTACCCGAAAGGAATCATTTCCAAATGGCTTTGATGCTCCATAGTAACGATGTTCGGCAAATACAATCAGTGCAGAAAACTCAGGCGCGGTTTCCCAAATGAAACCCTGAAATAGAAGTATTTAGGACACCATTTCATTGTGAAAATATAACTTTAAGGTAATTAATAAAAATAGAAAAAGCTATATTGCAACATTCTATTATAGTACCTATAACAAAATAGCATGAACATATTATATATATTTTTACACTATTAGTTTAATGGGCCATTAAAGAAATATCTTAACACATAAAATAAAAACAATTAATCATCATAACTATTTTTCAATTAGCAAAATATTATTATTTCTAAAACAGCATGGTGTGTACATATTAAAGAAAAGCCAACGAGATTGACACAGCCTTTCTTGAGTAGATAATGAAAGTAATAATAAGAAGGAACATGTAAAAATTGAAAAATAGAATAAAGAAAGTTCAGTTCAGAATAACAGTAAAAATAAACAATAAAATAGACATAAAAAATAGTTTTTGAGAGTACAAGAATACACCGCAGATAGGTGGAGAAGGGGAGAAGTTAAGATACTGACATGTTTCTGGTAGTAAATTGTTGTTCAATATTGAAGCGAATATTGGCATACTTAAATAGATCAGATTAAGTAATGGCATACGAGTTCCAGAGAGGAAACACGAGTGTAGAAATTCTAGTTTTAAGAACTAGAATCAATTGACAGAATAGGTTATGTTGATGTTGATTCCTTTGAGAACACATTTAATGTCAGTAGTAAGACCTTTTCTTTAGAATGTGTAATAATTATCATAGATAGCGTTTTCTGCATTTATTTAAAGGCACTTATTCTGTGAAAATGTACAAAATGTGAATCAACATAAATGATTACAAAATATTTTAATAGTTTTAACTTAAAGTAATTCAATTATTATAAACACATTTTTTACCAATACAATATTACTTACAGAGTTCTCCGCGAAGAGTTCAATTGTACCTTCATTACCAGTGTAAAAGAAAACTGGACCTCCTGGTATCCAGTACTCTGTATTAATCAAATATTTGATTTTAAAAGTTCTGTTGGAGACATGCGAGAAGTGATCAACCTGGAAATAATAACCGAAATGCTTACTTGAATTATATTTTAAAAATCAATGTCTTAATGTTGTAAATATCAAGCTGTTTCTAATAAATGAAATTAATTAATTATCACAGTTTGACTAGGTCTAATCAAACAGTTAAATATTGTATAGAAATTTAAATGTCATTTTGTATATAATCATTCAATAAAAATTAAAAGTTTTTTTTATTATACTCATGCTTGATTTTTCCATCTAATGATGATGAATTTTTCAGTATTATTATGTGTTCAAGACATTATTATTTTATGATTTCCCCCCTTGGTATACAGTGTCTCTTATGCAACGTCAAGATGTGGTTTAACTCGATTAAAAAAACTATTATTATTTGTCAAATGCTCCATGACACAGTGAATGCCTCTGTGAAATGCTTCCATGAATGCACTTTCATTACCAACTTAATAAAAATAATAAATGTTTAAACTGACACTTAATGTAAATTGATTATTTAATTATATGTGCATTTTGTTAACAGTTTTTGCTTTTATTATAATACATATTATATTATGCTAATTAATAGCGTGATCTCAAGGAATTTTAAATATTTTACCAATAAAGAGCCAGAGTACTTATCTGTGGTACACAACAAGATTGAAAATCATAAAATTATTTTATCATTGTGTACATTGTAAACATAAGTTCTATACAATGCATAAGTTCTATGCAATACTATTAAAAACTCTAATTTTAATAATGCATATATACTGTTTTCTAAATTTTAGGAAATATACTTTATCAGTTAATAATGGTTATTTCTTAACCAACTTAATGTACATGAAATACTAAATTTAAAAATAAATATATTGTTTTAAACCTATCAAGACGTGATGTGTCTAAATAATGCCATGTGAAAATATGTCTGATATGTTATTATTCATAAATTATGATAACTTACATTTGTATCGAAATATTTCACATCATATTTATATGCAGAACACTCAAAACATGTTACCAAAATAAGCCAAAGAAGGGCACAACTGCTTCTTAGTGGGTACTGCATACTATCTGAAATAAAATTGTTAAAACATGGAAGAATAAATAGAACACTTTTGTTTTAAATAAGCAACAATACACAATAACATTGTTAATAATATGTATGCATACTGTAAATACTATCCCAAAAAACATGTTTTAATTCAATAGGCCTACATACTAACCTTTAACATAATATGTAGAATTTCAAGATATATACATGATTTTATTTAAAATAAAAATATTACCAATTTAATATATTATTGAAACATAATAATTATTTAAAACATTAAAATCAATAAACTAGAACTCTTTTTCAGTAAAAGCCATATTTTTATACATATTAAATTGTTAAAAGAAATTACCCTAGTGAATATATACATATATATATATAGAACAGTTTTAACTTATTTTTTTAATAGCGAAATATATTATTTCTATATTGATAACTGCCTCCATCATTGGAGCCTTTTCACTATCAATGAGATGATGGTGAGTTATTGTGGCAAATATCCAGTCAAAGTCTATGATTGTTCAAAGCCAGATAGATATGGTATAATGGTATTTATACTCAGCTACTCAGACACATTTGTGGACAAAGTCCAGATCCAGCATACCATAGTGGTTGTCAATATTGTAAAGCACTTGGTGGAATCATCACATTTGCCTACTGAAATTAGTATTTGTGCAGACAGATTGTCTGGAGCACTTCCATTGATTGATTGGTGTTTCAATGGAAACTTCACTTTCTTAGTATTAATTATTATATATTTTAGTATTAGTAATTTAGTATTATAATTTTTTTTGAAATGTTGTTAATTAAAGTTAATGATATCTGTTCTTACATTTTAAGCCAAGGCAAGCTGCCCTGCAATTATAATATGCTTATGCCATGGCATTGTACTGAAATTATGGTTACATCAAAACATCTCAGCAATAAAACCGCAACATGAATCCATGAAAAAATAGCATAATTTTGGGATATTATTGTTAAGAAAACCAATAATTTAATATAATTAAGTTTGTTTTTTTATGGAGGTAATTACAAAACAAAAAGTATATAAATATTTCAAAAAATAAAGATTCATGTAAATATTTATTTGATAATGGTAAGTTAGGGGACGTTTTGATATGGTGATGTTTTATTGTAGTGACTTTTGTTATAGTGACATTTTGTCATATCCTTGAAATTAATAATAATTTTTTTCCCAAAAATAATGGATTTGAAGTGAGTTTGTCACAGCCACAGGTTTTTATTCTATGGCACTTTTGACTAAGATCTCTGGTATGATGAGCTACTTTTTATATATTAATAGATGTAAAATAGCTAAAATATTGGGCATGACAATGCTAACTAATAGTCATGACATTGTACTTGACAAAGAATTGACGTTGTAATACAATTGTATTATTTCTTATATTGTTTTATTAAAATTTCTTATTTAAATAAGAGATTTTTAGTAAGAAACACAACGACTTAATGTTGCAGATATATATTTAAAAAATTAATAATAAATTAATAGTAAGATTTTAATCTACAATCAATTTAATGAATATAAATTCACATAATTTATTAAAAAATTAATTTAAAGTCGTAATACAAATAAGGGCTATATATTTAGAGACACAGATGCTTACTTTTACTAGTTATATATTTGTTTAATAATATTAAATGAATAGTTTGATTTTAATAAATAGTGCGTTAAAGGGTATTGATGAAATAATTCCTATACTTATTGCGTTTGTATTTATTAAATATTTTATTAATCACTTTTTTGTTACTGAAATCCCTTGCAATTGCATTATATATTATTTACTTTAAATATATGCCGAACAAAAATTTTTAATTCGTGGTAAATTAAAAGAATCTTCAACATTACAAAATATAAAGACAGCTTACTCATGAGAAAGTTCTAACTTAAAAAGTACTTTTTATTTTAAGATATTTAGTTTTATCAAAACAATTATAGCAAATTGGGATAAATTTATTAACATAATCAAACAAAAGTCAACCAGAAATAAACTATTGATAAATATTATAAACGATTTCTGGTGTATTTCCATAGACTTTTATTAAATTTATATTGAAATCTGTTCATATTTCCCATTTGAAAAATCGGAAAACACAATGTAATATTTTCTTGTAGCAACAAGAAACACTTATCAAACATTTTTTTAAATGTAACTAGAGGAAAAGATAATTAGAAAATTTATTATTACAAAAGAAAACTTTATAAATCAAATTCGAAAGGGGAAGAAATGATTATCATAAACGATTTCTGGTATATTTCTACAGACTTTTAAAAATTTATATTGAAATCTGTTCATATTTCCCATTCAAAAAATTTGAAAACAAAACATGATATGTTCTTAAAATAATAAAGAAACACTTTATGAAACTTTTTCCCAAAGTAATTAATTTAAGGAAAAAATAATTAGAAAATTTATTATTACTATAAAGGATACTTTATAAGTCAAACACGAAATGGGAATAAAATTATAAGACGGGTTTTATTGCATGCAGCGAAAGTATTACTTTAATTATTAAATAAAAAGGTTATTATCAATCTTTAAAATGATTGAAAAGTAACAATTACAATAACTTAAAATAAATATGGTCAAAAATGTATTATGTTATCCATTTTTTTTAAATTTTAGCCTTTTCTTATTGTGTATCTTTTTATTCTATTATTACTATATGCATACTTTTCTCAAAAAGTATACATCCGCATGCAAAAAACTTTATTTTGTAATTGTTATTGAAGCCCCATAATATTAAATTATAGTATTTTGTTAATTGATATAGCCTATATCTTATTTTTCTCTGAATTAATTGTAAACAAATATTAAATAAAAGTTAATATTTTACAAAGCACTTTACATTTGAGTCAAAATAAATTTTAACAAAATGTCTTTTTATATAAAAAAATTAAATATAATATTATGCGTTACATCATAAATTACTAACGAAATATAATCATCAACTTTCACTAAAAAATATTTAATAGGCAAGAGTATGTATATTTTATTTATTATATTTTACGTGTTTTTATTGTATTAAAATATAATTCTCATTATAATATGCAAATACTGACAATAACGTTTATCGTTTGAAGCTATGGATTATTACGCGCATATTGTGAAGGGTCCGTTGCACTTCGTCGAATCGCATTTTGTCGAATTGTAATTCATCTAACAAAAAATTACTTAATTAAAATGTCGCAATTCGCCTAACAGAAAATGATATCATTAAAATGTCTCATTTCGCCAAAAAATAATGCATTTATTGGCGGTGCTGAGACATTAATTATATCAAATTAACTGACATAACAAAAATTATGAAAAAAGGTAGAATTATTATAGGGATATGCCCACTATTACGCTCGAAAATAATATAAATATAATAATATGCATAGAGTATATTGATTAACAATATGTGGTTAATGATGATTAAACAGTTATTTATAATTAGTTAATATGGATTACTGCTTTACGAGTTGCAATATCACATAGAAAACCGGCATACTGTTGTAAATATGAAATATATTTACATTTATAGAAATATGTCATAACAAATATATAAATATATATACCAAATGCAGAATCAAAAATGATGATATGATATATGAAATGCACGAGACGATGCAATTGTTATCGTTCAAAATAATTTTTGGTTAAAAGTATAAATAGATGAGCTATAATTATGTAAATTAATTTTAACTATATTGTAACTATATTCTGGTCAAACAAATACGTATCTCCCTATGAGCAAACGATTTTGAAAGTTGTAAACATATGTTATGATATAAGTTACATTATATAGTTAAATTCCATAAAAATAAATGCATAATTATTTGTTCGGCGAACTGACTTTTTATTTATGCCCTTTTCTGTTCGGCGAATTGCGATTCAACAAAATGCGATTCGGAGTAGACTATTTGACACCATTGTAAAAGCATGAGGTAGAGGGCAAGATTAAATGTAAATGTCGATATGTTTATATTAAAATAACCACAACTTCGAAACATTAAACTTATACTTCGAAACGACATTACTTTTCAGTTCTAATTACCACTAAAAAAAGATATGTATCAAATTTTAGAACATGAACATAGCCTATAACAATATACCCGGAAATTACTAAATTAAGGGTCTGAGAAAATTAGATAATGCTTTATTCAGCATTAATTTTTATTTTATTCTTCAAGGATATACCGCATTAATACTGCATAATTCTTGGGAGAAGTGCAAAAACTGAGAGATTGTAGTCTGCGATTCTAGCTGTCTAACTATCTAGGGCATAAATCATATAAATGTGAACTGTAGTCTACTGTAATTTTATACGTATATTTTCCCCGATTACAATGGAAATATACTTACGACATACATACTATGGAAACTCTATTTTATGCCTTATTCACCTTTTTACGAGATGCAACTTTTAATACAAAACAACTAATTAAAATATTTCGGTCTCATACAATATATGCAGCTGTGCTACTAACCTTTAAATATTTAAGATTTAGTATAACAAAGCTAATACGTAAATAAATTATACTAATTACTACGAGAAAGTTACTCAGAACAGTGAATAACTATCTATTTAATACTTTTCAAATTATGCGCGAATACACTAATAAGCCAACCTCATGCTCATAATTTCTACTTTGACATATAACAAAAAACAGTTACGTGAAAACAGAAGAATAATAAACTTGAAAGTCAAAAGAGTTGCTCTCTTTATTACACCATAAGTGTCCTTAAATAGAGTATAAATTTTATTTTTATTTATGTTTGACACTTGTATGTATAATGAAAATTATTAGATTAATTTCTACCAGGAGTGCTTTTTGAAAAGAATAGAATAATTCAAGTATAATGAATGCAACACAAATAATTTATGCTTTATGTTATAACTGAAATTATATTTATGAAATATTATATAGAAATAATTGTTCAATTGAATGCGAAATTCTGTAAATGTGGGATACTTGAAAAGTACTAAAAAATGTTAGATGTTGATTATATATTATCTATATATATATATATATTTGTGTTATTTAGTGTAACTATAATGCAACATTTTGTGAATTCGGGAACTACTTCAAAAGCACTTAATAAATATTTAACGTTAATTATAGTGTGTGTTATTTACTGCTGGCATGTGTTATTTAGTGTAGGCCTAATTGTAAAACAAAAGAAGATAATGAAATAATTGTGATCTACATAGCCTATTATAAGTTTGTAGCAATACTTATTCTAACGTTATAATGAGTATATCTGCATATTTTTGTTATACATTATATTTTTCTTCTTTGTTGTGTGCATGCATCAAACCGACTAAGAAATTTAGCATATCATTTTTTGTAACATTCCCTTCCCCTTATAATTTCACATGTTATCTGTCAAATTAATCATACATATTATGATAACGACATTACAGAAATGATTAAACTAGGATGAATGAATAAGAACAACAACAATATATTCATGCGAAGTACATTATTTTAAGTTATTGTGAATATATTGCAATTATTATATATATATATTGATAAATAACTGACATATTGGATTTCCTTTATCCAAGTTTTATCTAATTAACATTCAATCTTGAAAAACTTTTTACTGCCAGTTTTATGACAACTTCCTTTATGAAAAGTACCAAAACTACACCAGTAAATTAAGTTCCATTAATTTGGGTTGAACTTGTTTCTAAATATAGTTGTGATCACTCGTGAGTCATCTATGACGGCATATATAAAACTTACAAAAAATTAAACTATCAAAAATGATTAACTTTAAAACATATTATCATAATAAAACTGTTTTAGAGCATGCATTTCAA
>JAUZND010075457.1:0-16596 GCA_034780555.1 Coelogynopora nodosa
GTGACCACTGAGAGAGGTAGGGTGTGGCCCCAGATCCCCAGGGAGTCATTTGTGGAGTCATACCGCCAAGACTAGGAGTTGCCGCTCCCCCTCCGGCACCGAAGAACAGTCCATGACCAAGCCCGCCAGCTGTGGGTATTGCTTGCGCTTCCTGACACTTGTTAGCATCCAATAGAAGATCGAAACAACCGGTACCGATCTTAGCCAACTGGCCAACCATTATGTTCTCGGAAACACCCTTCATTGGGTCGAACTCTGAGTGGCCAGCAGCCTCCATAAGAATGTCTACAGTCTCCTCGAAACTGCACCTTGCCAATGCCCCAGTGTCCTGCCTATTGATGCCATGTCGTGTGATAGCCATCAAATGACCCTTCACTGTCATGATGTCACACAATAGAGCCAAGTGGCGGTAATTGACATAGGAACCATCGAAAGAAATGACATGATTCATCTCCCGCTCGATCGCTTTCCGCACAGCCTCAATGCCCAGTGCTTCGAAGATCTCGACAATGTCGTTACTCGAAGTTCTGGACGGATCCACATCACGCTCTGCTAGCACTTTCATCAAACTGGTACCATCGGTTTCAAGGATCCACTCTGCAATAGCGTCATAACTGCCGTCATCCTTGATGATAATGCGTTTCTTATCAGCTGTCTTGGGCAGATGCATGTATACTTTGCTAATCTGAGGAATTCCCTGCAAGGCCATGTCCGTCAGAATATTTGCTTCGATAAATTTGAGGAATGTGTCGTCCTCCATCTTGTCAGTCGTTTCATCGGCCTCCTGATTATAAATAGAAACAAGATTCAAATAATTTTAACAATTGCATATATTTCGTTACACATTGATGTAATTAACCTAATAAATACTATATATTATTGCTATAAATAATACAAATATTGCGTATGCTAAAACATGCACTAGTCCATAATTTATACTACCTATAAGTAGACTAGGAATAAAGGGATTTTTCATTCTTCGAGTAATTTTACATTAAATGAAAAATAATATGTTAAATCACAAAGTAGAATGCATTAGCAGACTTATATAGTATATGTAGAACATTGCTTAATCTTAATGGCACTAGCCTTAAATTATTTATACCTTGTGAACTTTCAGGGAATATTATTAGATAACTATTTCATATAAAAACGATTATTAGTATGCATTAATAGCATGCACACAACATATATAAAAATACTTTTTTTAGTATGTAATGTATACATTTATCAATGTTTAATATAATAATTAAATTAGGCATATTAAATAAAATATTAACTGTATATGCTATTAAATGTCATCAATGCTCAATATAATTTTTTTATCATTAATTCAATCCAGAGAATTTATTCAGGCTGTAATCTAAATAATAAAATTGATTAAAATCTATATTTCAAGATAATCGGAATATTAAATAAAATGTATTTACTGTTTCGAGTACTATATAATATTGGCATAAAGGGAGGCCGAGATAGCTGAAGCTCCACAAAATATACTCTAATATTAGAAGCTGTGATAATGTTAAAACAGATTTTGCCGTCGCCAAATTATATAAATAGATCAAAAAATAAATATAGGTGATAATTTTACAGTGGAAAACAATGTTCTGACAAAATTAAACTTTTGATAAATTCTCGTTTTTTTTAAAAAACAAACAAAATATCAAAAAATGTAAAAGCAGAAGTATAGCAAATTTGTTGTTATTACCTGTAACTGCCTTTGATAAATTGTTAAATAATCATATCTTGACAAAAAGTATTATTACACCAGTACGTATACTATACCACAATAAGAGATTGTGAATAAAATATAATTTCATTAATTGGGATTTTAAATATTTTGAGCTAAATATGACATTAGACAACAAGTACATTTTAAAATTATAATTAGTAACACTAAAATGATTTGAATAGATATAACACCGTCTTCAATAAAAAATGGACCACATTACTAATGCACCAATGCCAATTTTGGTTTAGAATTATTTCATTTTAATTAGCTAAATAATTAATTAAAATATAAATAATATAATTTACATTTAAAATAACACGGTAAACAACTGCAATTTTTGCAATACTAAATGTAATGGTCTTCTATTGCAATAAAAGTATATATTAGAAATAAATTTATATTATGGTTGAGACGAATATAATATAATCGTAAACAATTTTAAGCAAACAATTTTAATATTGTTAAATACCAAAGTTTACATAATACAAGGCTAAAATTGGTTGCATAAAATAATAGAAAATAAAACTATACATAGTTCACTACTTGTGCCTTTAATTCAGTTCAAACTTAATAAAACGACTACAAATATAATTTAAAATTACATCTATGGGGAAAAGTTGATTTGGCTATTATAAATAAGACTTAATTCAGGTGTTTTTTTAAGTCAATAATATTTTTGAAGCATGTGAAACATACCTATTAACATACCATCTAATTTAATTTAGTGATTTATACAGACAATTTTTTTAAATCTAAACTTTAGAAATAACTAAGTCTATAATGTGTATTTAGGACAAAAAACGTTCAATCATTGACGTTATCCGTTCATATATACTATTGTTTATTTACTATACTATATTATTATTATATAATACACATATACTCACATGCATTCCTTTTTCTAAATCACTTGTCTGAATTCGAATTCGCAGCACCAATTTCTGTGCATTGTCATCATTGAAGAGACAGGTTAGATCATCGCCAAACGCTGCGGTAATTTTCTCAGAAATTTGTTCCATAGAGAGCTTCTTGTCAGTCATTCTCTTTCGGTCTAATTCTATCCTCAAAAGCCAGGGACTTGCACGACTTGTATTGAAGTCACCCATCTCATAATAAAGACTAACCCACTCCCTGTCTTCCTCAATAATTGTGTTCACCGGATCGGGATCATAGTAGATACAAGTGTTGGCCACAACTTTGCGAAGAGTAGTGTGCTCCAAACGACACAGTACATCTTTCGCCTTTTCAGCATCACGAGCAGCTTGACCCACAAGAAAGACAGTCAATGAAGGGGTTTTTGGTTTCTTACTCACATTAATGATTTCTTTCAATCGAGGCACTCCTAGGGTTACGTTCTTGGCTGACACACCAGCGTAGTGAAAGGTATTCAATGTCATTTGTGTTGCTGGCTCTCCGAGAGATTGGGCAGCAAGTGCACCAACCATTTCGCCAGGAACAGCCTGTGCTTGCTGAAACCGTGTTTTTATTTCACCCAGAACCCAATCAAAGGCCTCAAAGGATAATCTGTATTCCTCAATCACTTTCTTACAGCAAAGCATCGACCTAATGAGACAACTCATTAAGAGTGTTGCATTATGATTGGCTTGTTTGCTCAGACGATCTTCACCATTAACGATTAAAAGACACTTACAAGTATCACGAACATTTTCAATCACCGTCTTGGGATCGAGACTTGTTTGAATGTGAGTATCAATCTTGAAAATCTTCTGCGCATTCCAAACAAGTCGAGCAATATTACAAGGTAACACAACTCTACTTTCTCCTCTTGGAAACAGAGATCTTAGAAGAATTCTGTCCGTTTTTAACTGATCATATTCAGCTTCGACTTCAGCTAGTGCTTCAGCATCGCTTACCAAATTCCGAACTTGATCTTCGCTCAAACACTTACGTAGAAAACGTCCATTTGTTGCATCAAATCGGAATTTCTTTTCAAATGCTGCATGGCTTGGTTTGATTGTTGGCACCTGTTGGAATTCGACAAAACAACCGTCCAAACCATCTTCGCCGTAACGCAACTGGATTAACTGTTCGATCTGATTGCGTACAGTTCCATCATATTTCACCATGACAGACTCCATGGCCTTGATCAAACGACGTTGGATGTAACCAGTTTCGGCTGTTTTGCAAGCAGTATCAATCAAACCTTCACGACCTCCCATAGCATGGAAATAAAATTCGGTAGGAGTGAGGCCGGCGAGGTAGGAATTTTCAACAAAACCTCTAGATTCAGGGCCATAATCATCCTTAATAAAATGGGGTAAAGTTCGATGACAAAATCCGAAGGGAATTCGTTTTCCTTCGACGTTTTGCTGTCCGACGCAGGCAATGACCTGAGAAATGTTGATTTTGGACCCTTTGGCTCCAGAAACCACCATAACATTAAAATTATTGTACTTAGAAAGCGATTTCTGCGCACAACTTCCTGTTTTGTCACGAGCGTCATTGAGAATTTTGTTCACCATGTTTTCAAAGGTTTGTCGAAGTGTGTTACCAGGAGTTGCCTGAAGGTCATCGTTGTGTGCCTTTTCAATTACTTCGAACACATCCTCTTTGGCCTTACTGATCGTCTCCTGGATTTCTTTTCTAGTAGCCGAATCATAAAGGGTATCTGCGATACCTATTGTATGGCACTCAATCAGAAGCCAATTGTTGATTACGGTTTGAATATTGTTGAAAAATCCACCAATATCATCGAAATTGTGTTCAAGCGCAACAATATGAATCAATGACCCGGCACTTGATCCAAGAGTCTTCTTGCAAAGAATTCCACAAATAAGCTCTCCATCTTCAATCAAGACTTTTGTATCCCCAGGTGAAATCCATTTGTATGGCCCATCGTCCTCTTCATCGGGATGAGTACTGTGTGTTCGAATACAGTTGACACGTCCGGGAATGATGAGTGAAAAAAGCTGTTTGCCAGTCCACAACTTTTGTGGTCGAAGAATTGCAGGCTTCGGCATTCGTCCGTTCCAGGTAGGAAGGTACATAAGAAGATGCATCATCTCTGCACGGGTGAGAAAGACGTCTCGCATTGTCATCTTGCGCACAGCGGTGAGTGTGTCTTGCACAATACTCATAACAGGCCGGTTGCTCTGGGGTGTAATAATCAAACGAGTGACACGAGCCAATTGACTGATTTCTGCTTTTGTTTCTACTGACTGAGGCATATGCAAGTTCATTTCGTCGCCGTCAAAGTCCGCATTGTAAGGTGAAGTAACGCTAAGGTTAAGACGAAAGGTAGACCAATGGAGAACCTTGATTCGATGACACATCATAGACATTTTGTGTAAAGTTGGCTGTCGATTGAACACAACAAAATCATCATCAAGCATGTGTCGTTCCACCGTGTATCCCACCTGAAGTGTGAGATCACTAGCTTTGGGATGATAGCGCAAGTCAATACGATCACCATTCTCACGAATTATATATTTCGCACCAGGATACATACTAGCTCCATTGCGAACCAGACTTTGGAGGTGATCGATATTGAACGGTGTAACAATCTCTGGATATGTTAAGTTTTGTGCAATTGATTTGGGAACACCAACTTGATCTAAATTCAGATTAGGATCAGCAGTGATAACTGTTCGACCTGAAAAATCGACACGCTTCCCCATCAAATTTCCTCTAATCCGTCCAGATTTGCCTTTTAAACGCTGTTTGATTGATTTGAGCGGACGACCGGACTTCTGGGTGGCACGTGGTAAGCCCGGCATCTCGTTATCTATCAGTGTAGTAACATGATACTGCAGCATTTTGGTGTCCTCAGCAATAATATGAGCTGCAGCCCCATTTGCTTCATTTCGACGGAGTTGGTTGTTGGCCTTAATGATATCGGCGAGTTTATGAGTCAAATCGTCCTGATTTCTCGCCGAACCGTACATAACCACAGCTGGTCGAACAGCGAGTGGGGGAACAGGTAAAACCGAAGTTATCATCCAATCGGGTCTGGCATAAACTGGATTCATACCCAGGGCGTGACAGTCTTCATCGGAAATTAGACGCAAGATATCAAGGACTCGTTCTGCAGTAACGTTCATTTTACGTTCTTGATTGTCTTCATTAATCTTTGTCCATTCAGCAGTAAAATCCAAACCGATTCGGCGAAGTTTCGGCTGATAGCGGCCACAGCCCGTACGACGAATTACCTATAAAAGAGAAACAATAAATAAGTATATAATATTTATTAATGTAGCAAAAAATATTAATATTCAGGCCCGTAGCAATACCTTTTCATTTGGGGCACTAAGACAATATTACCAAAATTATAAATATTGCTTTGCTCCCAAAAAGTTAATTTAGTCTAGGTATACATGAAAACACATTTATTTTGACTAAAATATATTTTGCAAAAGTGGATACATTTTAGAAAGTTAGAAAAGTAAATTTTAAAATTATGTTTTTTTTATTTAAATTTTTTTTTATTTAAAACAATTTTTGGGGGGCCACGGCCGCCCCCCCCCCCCCCGTTGCTACGGCCTGATATTTAAGAACAGAATTGGTTTTGGTTTATGATGAAACTAAATAGATTAAATTTCTATTATGACGTGGTAAAATATTTAATAAAATATAATCAAAATGAAAACATATTTAAAACTGAAACTAATAAATCAACTAATAATTACTAAGCATAAAGATCGTGAATTTTGATATGAGATCAAGTAAAAACTACTAATACAAAAATTATATTGAAAAACAGCAATAAGTTAATGAGAAAATAATTTTATATCAGAGGTGCTATCTATTAACCAATCAATTAAAATAAATTTCCACTATATTAATGAACGCTCATGTAAATACGAAATACATTTGTACAATATCCCGTTAGCATTAGTCAAAGTGAGTAATAACTAAATAATAACGAAGTAATACGACAGAACTAAACACAAACAACTATTTCAAAACGTTTCCAGAAATATAAATATATAAACGTTTAAATAAACTAAATGAGTGATCAATACTATTAAAAAATTTCTTCAAAGTTGTATTAAAATAAAACAATATATCACTAAAGGAGATATGACTTGACAAAATATTATATATAAAAATTTTCGTTTACAGTAAATAATAAATAGTATGATGTTTTAAACATAACATTAAAAAATTTACCAAATAAATAAAAATAACCTAACATAAATATAAACAGTCAAATTTAAAAGTATAAAATCGATTAGAAGGATAAATAAGCTTCTTTTTAAAAGGATCTGTTTTAAATGGACAAATTTTGAAATACTTTTCTAAGCGAGAGAATACTTGAACAATGCATTGAAACATTGAAGATTTCACTAATTAAAAATAGATTATTTTACATTAGATAATATTTAAACAATTTATATCGTCGCGATCCCTATGTTTTAAGTCACAATCATACAAAAAATATAACAATCACAAACACACCTTGTTTTCACTTGGATCCTGATTTTCTTCTTCGCCCTTATCTGGGAAGTCCCCACCAGTTGAGCACTCAGCAGTTTTGCCTTTGCATTCGTCATATATGAACGCTAACCGTCGTCTAGGATTTCCCTTAGTTTTCCTGATGATCTCAGCTATCTTTGGACTGTGAACATCCACTATCAACTTAGAACAAAAAAAGCAAACGCAGCGTAAAACTTTCATAGTCTTGACGAGAAAACCGACATGGAACACCGGCTTGGCTAGCTCAATGTGTGCAAAATGTCCGGGACACGTGGCCGTACTGCCAGCACAAGACTGACAGATTGAGCTGCGGTCTGTACAGCCCTGCCGAGGGTCCATCAAACCACCCAGCTTCGGTTTTCCATTCTCCATTGTCTCTGAGTAGCGGATGCCCTCAGGGGTGACAGACATTCGGCGCTGCAAAAAAGATAAGCAATACTGTCACTAGACATGGTATACCTACTTTGTGAAAAATTTCTAACTAAGAGATACTTAATTTATTATTACTTTAAGTACAATAATTCAATATCTATAATATAACTTATATATATATATAACTTAAATATAATATAACTTATAAATAAGTAAATTTCACTCTGCACTAAATTTACAGATATAGTTTTCACATAATAATTAGTAATTTCTAAATATTGTACAGATATTCATAGCTAAAAAGCTTAAGCTTGTCAAAGTGAAAACATATAATTACATGTAGCATAACAAGTGATTACAGTACAATAATAAAATCTGACCCAACAACCTTTAAAACAATTATAAAACGGCTCTGTTTAAAATGAATTCTTCCTTTTTATGTAATTTTATCCTTAACATGTGATTGGACTTTATTCCATCTAAGTTTGCTAGATTCGCCCCTGGAAACCAATTTAATTTTTCTAAATATATAAAAACAATTATATAATTGATTGTTGGGCAGAACAACTAATACAAATAATCACAGCATTACATTCACATAATATGATTACCTAGTTTACTTAGAGTTTTATATTATATACAATAAGTCTACCTTTAATAGTGATTATCTATACAAATGAGATAGTTTATTTATCAAAACATAATACTATTTAATTCAGTGTAGTTAAATACACACAAACCTTAGCAATTATATACAAGATTATAAAGTCACTGACATAGTTATGTGAATGAGCTTGAATAAAATTATAAATTAAAGAAAGGCCTAATTCAGAATATACTAAGTACTATGTTGTGTGAATAACAAACAGGTGCAAAAATACTTCAAAAGATAACCAGAACTACTATACATAGATTGAGGAGTAGAAATGTGCAGGTATTAAGAGGAGACAAGAAGTCAAATAGAAGAAATTAACACACAAGGTCAACATGTTGATGTCAACTTGGTCAAATCAAATTGGTTCAAACATGAAACCAATTACATTAATGTTGGGCCTACCTACATATATAAAAATTAAACATAATTGAAAATGTTGATGAAATGTCCTCTTGAGCCAATATAAAAGCAAAATTAAATGGTTTTGGTGAGCTAGGATGATTAGAAAAAACATAAATTAATTCTGATGGAAGGAGAGACTTCTGTTGTGCATGCACCCAAAGGAGAGGCACTAAAAGAACCTTTAACACTAGAATGGTGGAGATAGTATACTATATTATTCTTTAAAACACAAACATTAAAAAAATTAGTTGTCAATATTTGCTCTCTGCCCTTGTAGTATGAACGATGTTGGATAGAAAGTTTAGCAGTAATCAAAAAATAAAAGAACCAACAGAATGGGTGATATCAATAGTTCCAATTTGGACTAGATCCAAAAGACCTCAACAAATCACTCTAGATGTCACTATCAGATGCAGAGGCAACAGTATTTTTAAAATGTGATGCTTCCTCTGTATTCTGCAAAATTAAACTAGATGATTTAAGCATTAAATTATTAAAATTCAATATAATGTTCATTATATTGTGCTTCATTAGATTGCCATTTGGCCAAGCTCTATTCACTGGCTATCATTAATTGTGGCAAAAATAAAAAGGAGCATACAAAAAAAGTACTAAAAGCAATAGAGAAATCAGGGTTCAAAGTAATCAAATCCAAATGCTGATTGTTAAGTGTGAGGTAACTTATCTGGGACACAAACATACCTCTTCACGTAATAAAAACTGATTAAGAGAAAATCAAATCAATCAAAGGTTATCACTACCTTCAAATTAAGGAAGAATTATGGAGTTTCCTGTTCATTACTAACTGTTTTGTTAAATTCTTACAAACTTATTCTAGTGTCAGCACCACCCAGAGAACAATTCAAAAGAAAAAACTCTTTGATGCATAGCGAACTAAAGCATACACAAGCAGCTGGTGGACTGAAGTCTATTGAGATTAGTACATCTATTCTGAAATGTTTAATCATAGAAAGGATATAAATATATTAACAGATCCATGTTTCAAGTTTTGGTCTTGAATCAGTTCTATTACAGAAACATGGCAACAATTGGTGTCCAGTATCTTATGCAAGTAGATAAATGGGGAAATCAGAAATATACTATGCTCAGATAAAGATTAGAAAGAATGCATGGCTATATACTTTGCAGTGGCTAAATTATACCAATAACGTTATGGTCAGCAATTTAAAATAGAGACGGATCGCAAATCTCTCATTCCAACCATTGATTAAAACTCCTTCTAAGAATCTAGAGAATGATACTAAGTTTACAAAAATATGATATTACAATTACACACTGCCCTGGAAAATAAATTTTAGTGGCTGGTGCTCTATAAAGAACTGGCAATGTCACAATACACAAAAAACAAATACTTTTTTTTAAATAATTGCAGAATTACCAGTTGAGTGGGAACACTGTTTTAACTACATGCTCATTTTACTATTGTTTGGTAATTTAGCAAGAAATATATGAATCAGTTATATATATGTTTTCAATTAATTTTTTTAACTTAATTTCTGATTGTGAAAATTAAATAGGCCCTAGTGTCTGTCAGAATCTGTATATTGTACATACTTAGTTAATTTGACATATATATTTTTTTAGTAAAAATACATATTTAATTCAAATAATAAATAAGACTGTATATAATTTTATTGTATATATGATATATTTCTTAATATAAATATCATATATTGAATTTTTATAATTTATAAAATAAATTATGTAATTTGTTTCAGTAAATAAATCTTGTACATCAATTAAATTTTCTTTTTATTTAAAAAAAACTTTTATTATAGTTGTGTAATATATGTCAGAAAATAATATTTGTACAACAATACATTATAGGTATATATTGTTTGAAATGTAGCAGCCATAATGCAAAATTACTGCTTTATTATCTGTTGAGCTTGTGCCTCACCTGTGTACACATGTCTGCAGGTCAGTTATTAAACAAATAACATTTACTGAAAATATGAGTGTTAAAATTATTCTTATAAAATAAAATAATTGTGCAATTAATCATTGTTTCACACTAAATGAAATTGATACTCTACAATATCTAGTCAGTGAACTAAAACAGTGTTCTGCAAACTTTGCAGTATAGAATGCCACATAAAAAGCACTATTTTACCAATCTGCCAACTCAAATAAATAATGTAAAAAAGAAAGCTATAATTTTATAATCATGTTTTATTTTTATGATATTTTATTATTATAATATATGTTTACATAACTATAATATATGTAGACCAGTTTGTGTAACACTAACTGAAACATAATCTGTTATGCTGTCAATACCATTACATGCAAAAGACAGAATAGATATCACATTAACTCAAATTGAGCATACATTATGCAAATAACATGTAACACAGGCCTACTAAAATTTAAAAAATTATATTCATTAATTTAATTAAAATCACATTTGATACAAATATAAATAAATTATATTAATATTATAATATTGTTTACATTGAATTATAATTTTCTGCTTAGTTTAATATAATTTTATTATATTAATAGTTCTTTACAGGTGAATAAATCAAACAAATTGCATCAAATTAAATATATTAACAATATGCCTATGTAGTGTTGCTAGTTGTAAAGAATCTGCTTAAAGTAAATGTGAAATTTTTCAAGTTTTCTGAAAGACATTAGTATAAGGGAATAATAAAATTTAAAAAACCCATTTCATACTGAAAATTGGACTTCATCTCAAGCTTTTAAAGTGTGCACTATTTTTTTCTTAATAGTATGATGTGCCACAATATATACAAGTCAAGTGGTGTTGATAACTGAAGGGTAACAGCAGTTATTTACAATGGCCTATTAAACAATGATGTTTTATTAAATTGGTTCCCCAATCAGATATATAAGCATAAAGACAAAGATCCACCATTGTCAAATAGTTCTGCTATGGTTTAAATTAATACAGATTATCGTCTTGGTAACATACATTCATGACAATGAAATTCTTATTTAATTAACAAATTGGTCTATATTTTATAATGTTTAATGTTATACCTATTTTTATATGTCTTTAATAAATATTATTATATATTAAATGGTATGTTATAACTTGATTTAGATTACTGAAAACTAAAGTGTGGCAATGACCAACTATGTTAATAATATATAATAAACATCGACAGACAAATAATAATATACATGTTATTATTTATCAATGTCAAGGTCTATTGGTTGTCCTTGACTGAATTGTCTTGGGCTGAGATGTCCCATTACCCTATTCAACCATTGATGACCTCCATCATATTTTATCTTCCAGTGTGTGTAAAACTTATGATATATTTGTAATGTAACTTCTTCATTATGGTCAAATTATAAAAACATGCCTGCTGATTAAAAGGAGTGTACAAAACCAAAAGAAGATCTTGATATTTTTTTACCATTGCCCAATTTAATATTAAATTTGAGCAATAAATTCTATTGTTTGTAATTTTTTTTATTTGTAATGCTTATTACTTTGGCTTTGCTTTCCAAATTATTGGCTTTATCAATAAAATTTAGTATAAATATTTAATGTAAATATTTTCTCTTTCTGCAATAAAAAAATTATCAAATCATATTCTCATATCACACTTTTAATAATAGAAAGAACATTGTAGTGCTGGCTTTGTTTTGTCCTCAGTATACCTTCTCTAAGGTATGAATTACAGGGTAGCCAACTCACACGGTTTACCCATGTGTACACACGGATTGGCCCTGCTGCACACAGTCACATGAGTGATACTAAAAATACACATTGTAAACCCCCCTTTACTTAAATTACACACAAAATTGTTATTAATTTTATGATATTAATTAAAAGGATAATTCTGCAGCCATTCCTGACTGTGAAGATGGACCACCCAGATAGAAATGACAACCCATGCTATAAGTACGAGCCGACAGCTGCGCTACTTGACCGTGTGCCCAAGGTAATGCACGAGTATAACATTGAACACTCCTCTCAGTCTTGTGAAAAATAATCAGTGATTCTGTGTACATAAAATTAATAACTGTTGACGTTTTAATTTGATTTCAATAAATTTAGTTTGATTACATTGGAAAAACAAAATTATTACCAGTATATACCGATGGGCACCTAGTTTGTTTAAATGTTTAAAAGACTCCCAAAATTTTAATACATTAATACCCCCTCAGGCCCCAACATTATGTTCATGATTTGCAATTCAGCCTATATTATTTGCTTTTATAGCCTTCCTGATCATTCAAAGTATTAACAAAATACGTGAAAAATTTCAGGGGGCTTAGCCCCCCAAACCCCCTAACCAGAGGCTCTGCCCCTGGACCCCACTGGGGCTTCGACCCCCATTTAAGCTTGCTCACCCGCCATATTTTCACATGGGTTGGGATGGTGATAGGTTGGCAACCCTGGAATGAAACATTATCAATGGGTTTTGTGTCAACATCATATATCCTCCATACCAACAATAATATGATTATACAACTTCATTATGTTCTACTTGTGGCTGTGCCTAATATACTTTGAATCAATACTAATTCATATTAGGGGTATAAACAATAATGAAACAATATTAATATCATGAGTTTCCATTTATATAATTCTATATTGAAAATCAAAAATACGATTATTAACTTTTTTTACTGTCTGATTCTACATTTCCATCTAAACAACTAGATACGTATTCTTTTCGGTTCCCATTTTTAACTAATAGTAATGCGGTTTAAACATTGTCAAGAACTGTTTAACTAACAAAAAAACATTGAATAAATCATTTAATTCGATCTTACAATCTCATCTGGACTGAGAATGCCGAATTGGAGACACTTAACATCATTCAAAGGTGCAGTTGTGTCAAGCAATAGCATCCTTAAAAAATATACGCATAAAGATGGCCGCCTGAGTTTATATAGGTTTGTGATTGCACAATTCCTAAATAACTCATATGATACATTTAAACAGAATAAAATGTTCAATAGATATTTTTACTCTATGTTTTTTCTCTTATGTCTTTTTACTCTTTATGTTTTTTAATTTAGATTATGATTTATTGTTTGTTTAAATAAAATAAGTTTAATTTAAAATATATTTTTTTATACATGAACGATAAAAATATTATTGTAAATTAAACCTTCTTTTGTTCTACTTTGTCTGTCTCTCACAAAATAAATTATTCTGCGTTAACCTGATTAGATCTGGTATGGATTTGTTGCAGTATTAAATCCTTATCTGCCTAATGTTTGCCATTGTCTATAATTACTTATTGTATCATTAAGGTATAACGGACTTAATGGACTTACATTTAAAAATAATAATAATAAACATTTTAACACATATGTAAAATATAGAAGAATTTTTCGCTGGAAATGTCACATATTTAAATACATGTAACGTATATTTTAATATTTCATAAATATGTTACTATCAGCCTTTTTCATGTTTTATTCAAACTCATGTACATACTATGGCGCGCCTGAGAAATTCAATTTCAAAGCAGTAATTATGAAATAATGTGTGAATGAATTAAAGAAATAATGCTTTTACGTATATATTTTTAATAAACGGTTAAATATTAATAAATTTGAATTATATGTCAAAATTAGTCACTATGACAGTCATAGGTCGATGTGGAATATAGCTGTACTAATTAAGAATCGACTAAAAATATAATAAAGATGTTTCTCAAAATGTTTTCATGCACCTTTCGAAATAATTCTTTATAGCTCGGTTACTGAAGAAATTCAAAAAATAACTTTTTATTAAAACTTTGTTTTAAATTTTCAAATGTTTTGTTAATAATTTTGAAATAATCCGAATAAGTTTTAAATTTCAGTTGTATACGACTATGTGTTGTACTGTTGGACTACGTTAACTTGCTCAGGTATATAATTACACATTGCATATGTTTCATGTAAGTATAGGTATATTTATTAATGTCCACTACACTACCTCCAACAATCCTCTCGTTTTAGATCAAGAGAATTTTATCTGTAATTAACTAATAAGAAAAAATTAAGTTAAAAAATATTGAAATTTCGGATATAATTTATGTTGCCATATTGATGAAATCACATCAACGAGATTTTGTCAAATGGAATACGATTAACAATAGGGTACCGCATAGCACCATTTAAAAACTTATTTATACATAAAACATAGAATAAAAATAACGCTATTTGACTATTTCCCGTTGATACTCTCCTGGATTAATTGGATCTCGCTTATTTTGTTTTAATAAACAAGACTTACACACTTATTTAGTATCTAACATTGTGTCATTTCCTATAAATTTTAACGTCTATACTCTAAAATACACTCTATAATAGATATTTGACTATAATATAAACTACTCGCTGAATTTCAATCAATTTATTAGTGCCAATAATTTTTAATTAAATGATAAAGCATCGCAAACGTCAATCATCATACAAAGAAGGCAAGAGTAACAACAATTCCACTGTAGCAAGTATGTATTTTATTATTTATATATATATATTGTCATAACACAGTGTCACTTAATATTATTTAAAGTCACAAGAGGCAATAATAACCAGCAAATGATTTATTAGGTGGATTCCCCAGTTCACAATGTCACCTTCTCGACACCATGAGCCAAGTCAACCTTGGGCGCCTTGGATTTGCCCCCTTTCCCCTTCTTTACTTCCTCTTCTGCAGGTCGAGCCGGCTTTACGAAGGGGATCTTGTCAGAGTACACTGAAAAATAATAACAAAGATTAATACGCGATCAATAGATGGATACATCTAATTTAAAATGGTTATCTTCAAACATTATAGTTAAGAAATAAACAACAACTAAAACAATTTATTTAAAAAAATACTCTGCATTCAGCTAAAATTAATAAGTATTTTAATCAATCCATGGATTGAATCCATATTTTTTTAAATAAATGGTTTTAGTAAATTAAGTTAGTAAATTAAAGCAAAGTAATGCCGTGTACATACGTAATTAATCATAAATGGCTTGTACACGCGTAACTAGAATCAATCTCATTGTTGTATTTTAGGTTACATATAAATTGTTAAATTAATTAATTAATAAAATTATAATAGTCTTTATTAAATGATGCGAAATGGTTTCAAAACCCGGCAACACTTCAAACAAACCGACAGATGTAAACATTTGAATATAATTTGAAATAAATGAGGAGTTGGGTTGCAAGTAATGTTCGGCATACAGCAGCTGTGTACGACTCAAGAGTTTGCAAAATAGTAGATAGAAAAATCCTATTTAGTTATCATTATTTAGAATAAACAGTACAGAATTGATAGCTACTCAGTTTAAGAAACATTAACATTCAATACATAACATGGTGAATACAAAACAGAAGATAATAACAATTAACCGACTTAATGCTACTAAAGTTAAACAGCTTTTCAAATATTTTCGTAATAAATTAACTATAAATATAAAAACATTAAAAAAAGTTAATAATCTCACAATTAATATTTATATTGTTATTAAAAGCAACAACTATCGATCATTATTAATTCATTTGAAATATTATATTGAAGCACACTAATACACCAACATTGTAGCTTTAACTAATATAATTCAATATAAAACATAACATTTTGCAACCTATCATACACTATACTATATCAATAAGTTATATCTAACTCATTTAAAATAGTCCAAATATAAACTTGAAACCTCATGATGTAACATGAAAATACCGTGAGGGTCCAAAGTCCCGCACAATAGTTTAGTCATCTTTTCTTAACTTTTTTTTTATAGAAATATCAGTTGTTAAGTGTTTTCTTTATGATCTGGCCTGTTGTTGTTTCTCTCCCGTTGGTAAGGGTTTACTCATATTAGCTGGGTAGCCCAGTGTCTTTGAGAAATAGGAGAATGTCATCAGCGTTAAGGGGGAGGTTTTTTTCTAAATTAAATGCTCCGAATCTTCTGTGCCTCTGTGTGTTCCAGCGACTGCAGTTAGTGATTATGTGGAGAATCGTTTCAGTCGTTCCACATGTCTCGCACTTGTCATT
>JAUZND010075468.1:0-16596 GCA_034780555.1 Coelogynopora nodosa
TTTTAATTTTGAAATAAAGCAGAATTCTTTCCATGACAAAAACAAGTCTGCAATGAGAGGGCTAGCATTTCCTCCCAAGTAGAATATTAGTATAATTTAATTTTTTACTCAAAATTGTGCACGCTGTAAATAGAAATTTGATTGGATACACTATCAACATACACAAAAGTTGTATAGCCCAATTAACAGTCGAACCAGCAATTTTCACCGACAAACGTGGCCGAAAGAAAGTTATTCATAAGCGCAATTTATACAGTAGAAGCGGCACAGCAAGTGCTTTAATTTGCCGTAGCTTATATAGCCAACTGCTTCTGTCTGGTACCTGAGCCTCGTAGGATCTCATAGCGTCTTGCTGTTCGCTAATGTCCGCCTCAAAGCCCGCAGCTCGCTCGCGAAGCCGCTTCAACTCTTGGTCACGTGACATGGCCTCCATGCGACCCCCGCTGAGGTCACTCTCCAGTTGGTGGCACTGGGTCTGGAAGCGGTCGGACTCCAGAGAGAGCAGTCTAGCACGGAGAGAGAGAAGAAAGAGGGGTTTTTAGATTTATGACAGACCACGCCTGCAGACCAAGATATTTCAGGGTACCTAGATTTTCGAGCCAATTCGATTTTTTAAAATTTTTATCAAACCAAACATTATAAGAATTCAGACGCCATAAATATTTTATATAATGAGAATGTATGTTCAAGTAAAATCAGTGTAAAACCTGTTTGCATCAATTCCCCACCATATAATTACATTAGGTATCATAGCACTTCAGAAATATATTTCCTGACAATTAAAATATGGTGTGAAAGCATAAATATTTTAGGATGTCATAAAGAATCATTCCAAAGTTTAATAGACGTTCATAACGCTTGTTAAAATATCTTCGGTGTTTTCAAAAACTATTACGACGATAACATTTCCAAAATTAAAAAAATATTTTACAATAAATTTATAATGGTAACTGCGTTATAACCATGCTTTATCGTTAGGAAAATTTGCAACGCTAATGTCTAGTTTCATCTTTCCTCATGAAATAGTCACTCTCCTATATACTCGCTGTTCAAGCTATATATACAAAACTAGCAAACTTAGCAAACAAGTGGTGGACTAGAACTATCAATAATTCACTTAATCATCCAATACTCCCAACTACTTCCCATAAAGTGGACGTTTACTCTTTAATCTTCCTTTACTTCTTCATGGTGAAATTGCAGGAGTTTTAGTGATACATATAGAGACGGTCAGGACCATGATAATCTTCTCTACCTGCACAAAACCCGTCGTAGTCAACCGGGCGGCACTCACCGGTACTGCTCCAGTAGGCTGGTCCTCTCCTGATCTTTGTGGCCCATCGCCTCCTCAGTCATCCGGATCTGAGCCGACAACTCGGCCACCTTGGCCTTCACCCGCTCCCGCTCCTCGGCCGTCTCCTGCAGCTCAGCCTGGAGCGCCTGGTTCTCCCGGGTCATCGTGGTCAGATCGTCCTGGACGGGACACAGTGGGTGGGACTATTGCTTATGACGCCTTCAGACATGTTTCTTAACAGCTAATGTAACAGCTATCTTGAAATATGAGCTTATTAAAGTGTTACCTGCCGAACACCGGCGATAATTGATATTAATCCAGGAAGATTGTAAGCTGACGCAGAAAATAAATGTCACCATTTAATTATACCAGTATTTGATGCTTAAATTTCCCATAGACTACACTTTTAAGGGAACGTTTGTAGTATATATCGTACCAAATTTGTCATGGCGTATTTAATATAGCAAGATATGAGTAAGACATGTTCACATCAATCAATGGCATATCTAGGGTGATACTTTAGGGGTTCGACTAGCTGCACTTTTAAAAAAACGTAACAATAATTTTAACCTAAAAACACATTGTGCAAAAATTGTTGAAACTTAGGTTTTCAATAACTGAATACCTTGTATACTGTAGGCCTTATTTGTTCTGTAAAGTTAAAGAGCTGTTAGGTAGACAGTACAAACATTCATATTCCTCCAAGTACAAACTAACATAATACCAAAAGCAACAGATGAATGGACCAAGAATTTTTTAAAAATTCAAGTTAATTATTGGTGTAACTAATTATATGTTTTTCTTTATTGGAAATTGGACCTTATAATGAATGATAGATATCATCTTTTCACATACGGTAAAAATTTGACATTAAAATGCCCTCTTGATCATTTTAATGTTTTCTTTAGGCGCTGAGCATCGCCTCTAACATGCAACATTCCTGGATAAGCGGCTGGCAAAATTAACATAATATGATTAATTTAAATTATGTTCTAAAATTTTAAAATATAATATATTTTCAATATCTTTCCCACTGTATTTGTCCTACGAGTATTTAATAGTTAAGGTCTTTTTACAAAACAATTATATCGTTTCAAAGCGTAAGAAATAATTAATATACCGAATGATGCAAAAATGTTAATTTGATAATAATTATAAAATGGTAATTCCTACGCATATCACACTTTTCCGACAAAAATGGTAACATGTGATTACTTCAAATGTTAACCAATATCAAATTATTTTATAAAGTTTCATGTGATCAAACAAAATAATGCAAACATATTAAAAATTATGTAAAAATAAAAAAAATCTTTCAAATAATTGTAGATCCTACAAAACAAAATTAAAAATAAACTTCATGAAATTATGCACGATTTGTCTAATTTTGTAATATAAAAATAATTATTTTCAAATAGAATGTAACATTGCATAAATTTTCGAAAAATCATAAGGATTTATGTAAATTAAATATCCTTTAAAATTCTAAAAATATAGCTAGGATAATTCAATATTTAAATACAAGAAATGAACCAAAATCTAACAAAATTTTAAAAAACATTTTAAGGGTGGGGAAAACAGAAGTAAAAACCGTTTAATATTAGATATCTGACCCACCTGCAATTGTCCATTCTCCCGCACCAACTGCTCCACCCGCCGCTTCTCGCCCGCCGCATCCTGCCCCTGCTGCTGAATCGCCTTCCTTAGACTGCGCACCTCACGCTCGTGAAGCCCCACGGCCTCCTGCGCCCGCGCCACCTGCTGCTCCCCGCTGGTCAGGGCCACGCGCAGCTCCGAGATGGTCTGCTCTCTGTCGCGCACCTCCGACTCGAGGGCAGAGAGACGCTCGGTGCGCTCGTCGACGGAGTTCTGGAGGGAGTCCTTCTCGTGGTCCAGCTGGGAGACGGTCGACCGCAGCCGATTGCTCTCCTCACGTTGGTTCTGTGGAGGGAGGTGGGGGAGTGACTGATTATAGCTCTGCTGAATTTATATTCCTTTTTGGATGGATTCATTTCAACGTTCATAACTTTTACAGAGGAATACGTTTTATTTATATATTTTCAGAAAAAAATCATCAAATTTCACCAAAAGTTTACTGAGATATTTAAAAAATGTAATATTCAGAAATTTTACACTTTCTATCATTATCGGAAAATAATTCTCCACCTATCCACTTCTTAACTCGATTTCTACTGTCCGACTGTCAAGCCAATCAAATTAGTTACATTTTCTCTATTAATAAAAACATTTCATTATTTTGTTATAGTAAAAACGAATAATATTTATTGTGATTGTTAGTTTTAGTAGTGTAATAATAACTGATATTAACAATAACAGTGTAAAATTGCAAAGTGCGTAAGATAAAATGATGTGTAAGGATAGATGAAAAATAGCGACAATTATAAAAGTAAAGAGAAGAGAGAGGAATATGAAAGAGGAATAAAAAAGGAAAAGAAAGACAGATGAAATGATAATAAAAAGGAAAAGGAAGGAAGGGAAACATGAAAAATAAGGAAAACTAAATGTGTGTAATAAATTTAATGTTAGAAAGTCTCAGAAAATGAGCGAGAAAAAGCTGAGACTAAAAGAAAATAATTGGAGATTGCGAAAACATGGGCAGAGTTCGCATCATAATTGAACTTAGAATTTTTAGAGAATTTTTAAGACAGGCTATTAAACATATTATTAAATGTTGAGTATTTGTAGTAGCTAAAGTTTTGTAATGAACAAGACCAGAAAGATAGATTTTAATTTAAATAAAATTCTAAATGACAATTATAATGAAAGCCCTTCTTTTTAAACATAAAAGTATGTTAAGTATATAATACAATAACACAATAAGTGAGAACACAGGAAAGAAAATAAGAAAAATTTAAGTAGATAGAAAAAACTATCGAGCGAAAAAGAGAAAAACATAGAAAAAATAATACTACATGATTGAGGCATATATACATAAAACTTTAAATAAAAAGAATTAAACTAGGATGGATAAATTGAAAAAAAGTAAAACATGAGAGAGAACCGTCAGTGCTCAGATGGAGATACCAACGGCCGTACCTTAAGCTCCTTCTCCACAGAGCCGTGTCGGTCCTGGAGTATCTTGACGCGATCCTCGGCCTCGCGCAGCTCACTTTCCAGTTGGGCCGCATGTCGCTCGCTCGTCTCCATCTGCTGCTGGATGGACTCCGCCTGCAGGCGGTACTGTTGGGCCGATCTACGCTCACTTTCGGCCTCCCCCGACCGGTCGGTCACCTCGCGATTCTGTTGGCGAGGGAGCGAGGAGGGGAACAGGTTTAGAGACATGGGTCTAGCCTACTGTGCTGATGCGGCACAAAATTCACCAAATTCAGATCTATTTACACAACTAATTTTACTTCTCCGGTATTTTAATCTTTTATAGAATAAATATTTTCACTTCTGTTTTGAATAATAATAAAAAATCGTATATTATAATATATGGGAATCATATGAAATCGGAATTGAATAAGTTGAAGAGTTTGACAAAAATATTTAATATTGTGTAAACTGGTCTGACTACATTTTATGAATACACCATAGTGCTACAGAATACAAAAAAATATAATCTTATATTATAATGTTATTAAACACATTGTATATAAATAATATTATCACTTGTCAAGTCAATGTGATTTTGCAAAATACAATATCCTGAATATCGATTTTACAAACTAAAATTATTTTAAATTTTTTTAAAAAAAGGAAAAATGTTTTAAAGAAATATCTAGTATCTGTGTATAGCCCATGAAAAACTGAATTCATTTAAAACATTATGAACAAAAAGGGAACAAACAGTACATAAAAAACACAATAAATATCTAAAAATGTGCGTGTGACGGTTCCCTTTTAAAAGTGAAAGTTTGAAATTTGGTGTCATTACATAACCCATCGAGAGATGAATATTATTAGCTAAATACATGTAATTGTTTTTAATGCCATATATATATAATGTAGTTTTGGTTGTGAACAAATAAACTAAAACATTCAATTTTTTGATGAAATTGTGTTTCGGTTTTTGCATTATGGTTCCTTTTTAGCAAAATATTATTAATAAGATTTAGCATGTGTAAATAACCGGAGTAAAACTTAATTGTATAATATTGAAAAAATTAATAAAATAAAAATTTGGAACAAAAAAGTAACAAAACATGGAACAAACAAAATGTAAAGTACTCCCAAGATTATTCATTATGACACAATACTCCCAAGATTATTCATTATGACACGATACTCCCAAGATTATGGATTATGACACAATACTCCCAAGATTATTAACTATGACACAATACTCCCAAGATAATTCATTATGACACAGCACTACAAAGATTATTCATTATGACACGGTACTTTAAAGATTATTAAATATCAATAGTCTTAAATATAGAAATTAATTTATTAATATAAGCATATAGCTGAAACAGTATATTTTTGCCTAAATAAAAATATTACATAATTTTTCCTCGAGTGTTTGAAATTCCAGGATTTCTAAGACTCGGCTGCCCCACCCACCCATCCTCATCACATCACTCACCATCTGATTGATCTGGTCCTCCAGCTCGGCCACCCGCTGCCTCAGTCCCGTAACCCGACTGCCCGCCTCTTCCTTCTCCTCCCTCCCCCGCCTCACGACCCCCTCCAGATCCTCCAGCCGTTGCTCAAGCCGCGCCCGCTCACTCAGCGCCGTCTCCGTGGCCACGTGGAGCCGCTCCCGCAATGAGTCGCGCTCGGTGGTCATGCGGCGCAGGTCGGCGGCGGTGTCATCCCGCTCCCCCTCAACCCGGCGGAGCACTGTCTGGGCGGCCAGGGACACCTTGGAGGTGGCTTTGGAGGCGTTGGCGGGGGCCGAGGAGACGACCAACTCTTGCCGGACTTTGTGCAGTTCACCGCGTGTCTGGTGGTGAAAGGAAGGATTTGTCTTTTAAATATGTAAAATTTAAAATTGATTTTTAAACCGAAACTATGCTAATTATTTCAAGGAAGATAAGTAATAAGGAAAATTATGTAAAAAAGCATAAATGACAAAATTCCATGTCAATTCCTCGTCAATTAATAGCAGCACAAAAACAATTAAAAACTATGGATGAGAAAAGCCAGAAAAAAAAAAAAAATTGTTACCCATATTTGTGGTCAGAGTTTTATAGAGTGATAATGTGTCAAGCCAAAACTCTAGTAAAAAGACAAACTATCGAATCCAATATAAAAAATCATAAAAAGAGATAGATTACATTTTAATAACACAAGTGTAATAATTTTAAAAATTACTAAAATTGGCCCAGGATTTTGGACCCTAAGAGACACTGCTAAAGATTGTTGCGTTAAATTATTTTCAAAAATTTGTCACATTAAATTGTTAAAATAATATATTTACTATAAAATGACTTGCGAAACTATAAGCATAAAAAAATCAAGTTTGTCTGTGATTCGCTAGTTTTACATTATATTATTCTACGTTAAATAATTTTAGAAGTTGTAAATTTACTAAAAGAATTCACGGCCAACCTACTCATGATCGTATACATGTGAATGTATATAATTCTGAACACAAAACACTGATTAATATGGATTCACGTGATACTCGAGTAAACATAAATTGTTGTCAATCACAGTGAAAACTATGACCGAACATAAGACAAAAGAAATGGGCTCGTTTGATTTACATTGGAGTTTATAATTTATAAAAAATGTATAAACAAACATCCAAAATGACTCAGTTAAAAAGTAAGTATTGTTTACTACACATTTTAATGACATCATAAATGTAGTCAATATCAATACCGAGCAATTTTGAAAAAAATTAAATTAAAATAATCAATGTATTATAAAAGGTCAAATTATTTTAAACATTTTAATGAAAATTTACTAATTGTAAAAAAGGGATTGAAGGTGATATATTACTAACAAATAATATAGGATAAATTTCCTAATGTTGATCAGTACGTTAATAGTATTTATTACCTTTTACACAAATAATTGAATTATAATAAATCATATAAACGTGTATCAATATAGAAAGTAAACTGACATCCTCATAAAGTTTGTTGATAGAATCTCGTTCCTGTGTCAAGACGCGCACATTGCCCTGGATCTGGAACAGAACAGAGAGACCATACAGTTGTGCTCAATATTAAAGTCAGGAAGTTCAAGGAATACAACAGTTCACAATTGAATCATCACGTACGTCATGCAGCTGTCGTTCAAACTTGTCGAGAAGGCTCTGAAGACTGTCGCGTTCTTCGCGAAGTCGTTTTATCTCAGCGGATTCATGGTTACTGTCAACCATCACCTGGAAGATAACAACAGGCTTTTCAGCTATCAATATTTAATCGGGTATTCTGCTACATTCTTTCTATAGTATTAAATAAAAGAAAGTATTTCAAATTTTAAACTGAGTGTTTCTGTTCGTTTACAAAAAAATTATATAATGCGTTTAAATTATATATAACTCCCAAGACAACGACTAGTATACATGTTTAGGATACTAATGTACACGTACTATTATATGTGTACGATACAATAGTACACTTTAATGTTGTATCATGGTAATCCGACATGTACAAACACTGCTATCCGATCTCTATGGTTGTATCATAGTTTGACATTAAGTGTGTAACCAATTTAATCAAATGTGTCCAATGTAATACAGTTTAACCAATATAATCTAATTTAATACAATGTAATACAATTAGTTCTATAAGGTATAGCACGATAAACAAGTGTTAATACTGTATAACCAAATTGGCAATGGAAATATTGATTATAAAGCAATACTTTCGCATATAACACAATATTTATAATACCCAGCTTTAAATAAAAGAAATAATTTAAGAAATCTCAAAATAACCATAGTTATTTTACATTGGGTATAGCAATTAGGTAATAGCTTAAACCGATATACTTGAATAAAAGAAAACTCATATGTTATGACAGAAATGCAAAATGTTACTTTTGTCTAATATATAATCACAGTCTATAGTATACCTTATAAATATAACTACAATATAGCTAGCATATTTTTAACTAAATATACAAGATTGTTATAACATGCAAATGAGTTAATTTTAATATTATATTTAAATTATCGATTGTGGATTGCATTAGTAGAAGGTCATTTGTGTGCACATGATAAACACAAATATCATAACTAACTACAATTAAACAGCAATGTTCGAACACCACATGGTGGTATCAGATCTGCCAACTTCCACAAGTTCAAAATCCAGACAGTGTGATCTAAGTCGTGTTAAACGGGAATAGGATTTAGGGTGCAAGAGTCATAATTATGTTCTCAAGAGTCAACCGTCGAACAATTAAAGCCACGTATGTAGGTATACATACAATGGAGGATGATAAACAATCTCAAAATATTATTTCCACGCATGTTTTACAACTGCACTCAACATAATAAACATATGAATCAAATTGCAAATCAGTGATAACGTTTTAGCGATATTTAAATTACTTCTTTAAATATTAATTGAATAAAGAAGCAAAATAATCGGAGTTTAATTTTCATTGAGGAATAACGAAAGGCTATATTATATTAAAAAAATACATTTTCATGAATATAAATATAATAATATGCTCTTAGTTATAATTCATTACATTATTAAAAGAATTAATATTAACACAATGTAAAATGAAGCTATGAGGAGTTTTCTCACCTCCTCCCTATCATGGTTGGCAGAACGCGGCCGAGATAGTGGCCTGGCGGAGGAGTCAGTCATGGCTCTATGTTTCTGCTTGAGTGAGTCGAGTTCACGTTTGTAGGTGTCTCGTTCGTCAGTGAGGACCCGCAGCTTATTCTCTACCGCCTAACGGGGTAATTAGGGGGAGAGAGTGCAAGAGAAAGAGAGAGATATAGTGATAGAGTAAGAGAGAGAAATTGTCGAAACAATATCCACTAAATGTCGCTAAAGCGATAGGCTACTCATACTGGTCCACCACCAGACAAGTTTTTTAAGAAGAATATGACAACAAAAGGTTTTTCATTACATTTATGTTGAAAAGTCAAGTTGGGATTCATTAGCAGGGAAGAGACAGAAATATATAAAGAGTAGAAAGATAGAGAGAGATAGAGAGAGAGAAAAAAGATAGAGATAGAGAGCTGAGGGGGAAGGAGAGAGGGATGGAGAGAGAGAGAGAGGAGACAGATGTAGAAACAGAGAGAGTGTGAAGAACGAGTGGGCAAAAAAACACCTACAAAAAAGTTTCTAAGTTACATTATATTGTTTTATAATTTTACAAGTAGATATACATTGAATATGGTAATAAAATGATAAATATGATTCAAAATGAAAAATATACGAAATTTAATCAATAAAACAAATATTATCATCAATACAAGTATTGTACGTGTTGAGGAAACAGTGCCCCTAACTCAATGGCATAAAAATAACAAAAATATATAAGATGGGTAGCATTGGGTACTAATTAAGTTGAACATTATACTCTAAGCCCTACCAACACGGGTACCTTCACCCCCACTACTGTACCAAACCTAGTTTTTATATTAGCTTGTATGTTATAGGTCACAAAAAGCCACGTTAACGTTCGCGAAATGCATTTGGACTCACCCTCGGGGGGTCACCAAAGGTCCCACATCCATGTGGGGTCTGCAAAACAATAACGTGAAAATAACACGGAAACAAAGCATTTTTGACCCCATAAATATTAGGCCAACAGATATAAACATAGGTATGCCATGGTCTTTCAGAAAAAGTGTTTTGAAGGTCGTTGGAAGTCATGTGATGATGGCATAGGCCATGTTTAGACATTTTATATTATTTTTATGCTTTTCACCTAACATGTTTTACTTCTGTACTCCAGGTATGTATTATTCGATAAATTTATTATTTATTTTAATAACAAATACTTCTATGTCTGTCTGTCTTTTTTCTTTCTTTCTTTCTCTCGAATCTAAATATGGATATTACTCAAATTCTATTTCTACAATAGATAAGGGGTAGAAGCATAGAGAAAGGAAGGAAGTAGAGGTATCTGATAACTGATAGCTGATAAGATATACGACTATATGACACATGAAGGAGATGTGATATTCGGTACTGACATGTATGAGATGAAATCCGTAAAAAATTGTGAAAGAGTCAGAAGAGGTAACTCAGCAAACTCATCATCAATGTCAATACAAAGCGTCCAAAGGACTAGAAAAAGTTCCTACTAAACACTGAAAACACGGATCAATTTATTGATTTACTGTTTGGTGTATGGTCAAGTGAGCAGTTCAGACAATCCAGACTACAAAATAGTAGTATCATTTTCATTAAAGAAGGAAAAGGATATTCCATAAATCATGGTGGCATTGAAAATCTTGAATGTCTGTCATCTTCACTTGAGGAAACAGATGCACGGACAGTTCTTTACTGCAAGTATGCAGCTGATAATAGATATAGTTATGTTCGAGTTCGTAGCCCAGATTCTGATATCTTTTTCATTCTGTTAGCATAGCAGACAGCTTAACACAACGCACATGCAAGGCATTGATGAGGCTGCATACAATTCACAGGATTCGATTCATGTAGTGCATTTCGTGGAAAAGGCAAAGTTGAAGCTATAAAACTGGTCCTGAAGAATGAGGAATACATTGAAGCTTTTGCTCAACTTGGATCATATTGGAAAATTGATGGAGGTGAGTAAAATTATATATGTTGTAACACAAAAATATGCAATAAACTTTTTATCATTTGCATGCTCTTATTTTGATATCATGAAGGTATATCCACTACCTTGGAGAAGTTTGTCTGTGACCTGTATGGACAGAAGTCATCATCAAGTGTGAACAAGACAAGATATGAACTTCTCATGAAATTCAGGAAACCCAAAAATGGTCTCAAAGATGGACTTAAGTAAGTATGACATTTGAGTCTTCTGAATATATGTAAGAATGAATATTAATTATGTACTATTAATTCAATAGTGATTCATACTGATTCCATAAAATTGCAGGTACTTAACATTTCAGCAGAACTTCCTCACTCCCTGACACACAATCAAAGCCCATAGAACCGCGTGTCATCGCCTACCTTCTCCCGCTTGCTGGCCGCAGCAGCCACCGAGGCACCCCCCGACATCTTCTTCACTGGCGACACACCTCTCGTCTTCTTCCCACCGCCGCCCCCGCCCGCCGTCTGCAGCTTGGATGTCTGTAGTTGGCGGACCATCTTGGTGAGCAGTTGGGCCTCACTGCGCCAGTAGTCACGGTCGTCCTCCACGCCGCGCATGTACACTTCCATTCGTCCCGCCCGGCCTCCCGCATCAGTCAGTGTCGACCCTCCAGTTACGTTCTTGTTGCGCCGGTCCATCCCCACCAGACTGCGCTCTGTTACGGTGGTGGTTAAGAGAGAGAGAGAGAGAGAGAGAACGGGAGCTCAAATGTCGTTTGTTGTACTTACACTGATGTAACTCTAAAAAATTATTGTTTGAAATGTTTGAAATTTTGACACATTTTCACTTTACTTTGTGATATTGTGGGATAATAATATTTTAGGCACTTTCAGTTAGTCACATAACAACTAAGAATTATAAAAAGCACTTTTATCTTAAAAGAAAGGTTATATAAAGCGGTTATTTATTGTCTAGTGAAAATATTTATTTTATGAGTAATATTTTATTTAAAATATAAACGATGTTAATAATTGACCTATGTCATTTAATTAGTTGAGAAGTCTATATTACTCTACGGTATTATGTGTTATATGACAATTTTTTTGCAATATTTTTAAACAACTCACAAATATAATTGGTTAAAATATTTCGTAGTTAAGACCACAACCTTAAGTTAATCTATATACAGGTATAACCTCACGTATATTCCAAACAGATCACATCGTTGGCTATAAAAACTCGAGAATCTTTAGTTGTAGGGCCTACAGTATAGACGTCATGATTTGCACGAGTACCAGTTGTATTACTGCAGCAACCAAATTCGAAGTTACCTTACTTAAAACAGTGCTGATATACTGAGTTAATTAGTTTATTAAAGTATAGGTGGGGACTATATCAAATAATATCAATGATTAAACTGATTGTTTATGTGGACTAAACTTAAATAATGACAAGAGAATTTTTTAAAGTTTACACGTCATGATTTAGATCGATAAGTTTCTTTAACAATTTAAATTTAGTTGTGCTGCGTCTGCATAATCGTGGTTATTATTTTTGAATGCATTCCAACTTATATGACTACAAACGTACAATTACTAAATTATGGATTTTTAACAGTAAATTTTAATGTAGAAATGATTTATGTACAACATAATATATTCAACACTTTAAAAGTTAAACATTTAATATTTCGCTGTCGTTTGACAAAACTATCCTAAGTAGAAATTTGCAGTTTTCAACGATTTTTTCCTGAAATAAATTAGTAATATTACTATATTTAAATGGCACAAAATGACAATGAAACATCATTATACTAATATATTTAATTTCACTTTAATTCTGTAATATTATGAATTAAAATATTATAAAACATTTTGAAAACTGAAAAATTGTAAATAGGATCTTTTGTTAAAGGACGGCGATTTAGAGATATTTAGAGAGAAAAAAAACTTTATACTATATAATTAGCTAAAGAAAATTAAATTTATTATTTACACAATAATAACATAATATATTCTATGTTCAGTGTAATAAAAAACAATATAGATATAGAACATGTAATGAAACATTCATGTTATATAATACGCATAGATGTGCAGAAAACCATATACAATAGTCCACACAAATCAATCGCAGAATCGACTTACGCTGGTCAGTTAGTTGCTCTATCCGGGCGACAACACGCCTGGTGTCCTCCTGGAAGTTGTCCAATAGCTCCTGGAACTCGCGATTGTCGAGATCGGAACCGTCCTCTAAGGCTTCCTCCAGCTGCTGACGCTCCTGACAAGAGAAAAGACGAAGAGGATGGACACCACACCGTAGTTACTTACAGTAACGGAGACTACAATTCACAGACATATTAAGTATAATTTGATTGAAAGAATACGACACTATAGTATATGACTGAGAGAGAATATTTTTAGTGGTTGTTGATATAGTCAGAGCTCTTCATTTACCGAGGGGAATCGCGTCAATTGAAAAACAGCTAATGAACTATTTGTCATCATTATCATCATCAACCGTCTCTCTCTCTCTTAATCTTTGTTCATTTAACTACACTCACTAAATAACTAGGCCCGTGTTATCGACCTCACTTCTCAAAGACTCAATAATACAAACGGAAAACTGATGCTGAGGTATGGCAGCCGCTGGCATCTAATTATGTGACTAATTGTTATTCTAATTACCGGCAGGCTTGTTGCCCTATTATCAGGGATGTTATATATAGATGTATTCCTCGTTGTGATAGCTTTGACAAGTATTTAGGGGAAACAAAGGAAATGACGTAAATTCTTGAGTCATGTAACTAAAAGAACTACCGATCAGGGTTATTGAGCAAAGAGTGATTTCAAATTAATTTGGTAATGAATGGTTACACATAATATCTATACGAGAAACCTATAATAAATTAAGACATTTACATGAATATGGTAATGCTTCTATATATTATATACAAAAAAATATTCAATAAATATTTTTTTGTAAGTAGAAGTATAAACAACAATACACAAAGGTTAGTTTTGAGCAATATTTAAAAAAATTATTAATGAAAATTGCTATAAATACAAAAATAATTTTTATTTAAATTGTTTCGGTTAAAAGAAAGAGGTGATAAATAAGATAACATACTGTAGCTGGTTAAAGTGCCGGATATTAATTTCGAATCCCAACGGATATTGATCTTGCTCTAAAGATAGTTGTATACATCGGGCGTTTAGAAACTCTTACATGCTTTATTTGGTGACCCACATATTTGCTTTGGACCCAACAAATAATTAATAAAAAAGAATTTATCGCTTCTAGCATTTTGTAGGAATACATATACAGGGTGTTGACCAGTTTGTCATCATTTTTTTGCATCATTTTTACAGGATTTCAAATTA
Organism: Coelogynopora nodosa; assembly: GCA_034780555.1. NCBI lineage: Eukaryota > Metazoa > Platyhelminthes > Proseriata > Coelogynoporidae > Coelogynopora > Coelogynopora nodosa. The sequence continues at coordinate 14,317 of JAUZND010075468.1, forward strand.
TTTTGTAGGATGAAAATTGTCATTTATGTACCTACCTATTATACTATTATATTATGATCTGATGAAAACGATTTATAATTGAAACGTTATAAATAGTATCACAATTTAAAAAAATTCTTCTTAGTTCAGAACAAGAACACAAGTTAATTCATTTTCAATGATGATATCTCAACATCAAGTTGCTTCAACTGCAGGCACAATCGCTTCCGTCTGATTCTTTTTCCAATAGTTCTCGAGCATGTTTCTTTTTTCAGACTCTTTTATCATTATACTTATACCATGTTTCCCTAAAAAAATACACTAATAAAAAAAATTAATGTAATTTTTTTGCACGTCCAGGAATCATATTGCAAGATTTTAGCATGATTTCTGCAAGTTATAAATTTTTGCAGGATATTTGAATGGTTTTGCAGGTCAGTCGACACCCTGATAGTCATGTTAGCCGTTAATCGATGCGAATATAGTTATCCTAGAATTTAACACGAATACAAACACAATTACATTTTGCACCAAAAGCCATTTAAAAAAATATAGCAGAACTATAAAAAAATAGAACTAACCTTTGTTTAAATAAAAGAACAAATGAAATATGAACTTACTATACAATGTGTCAAATAATTCCGCACACATTAAACGCACCAAATATTAAAATCCTCCCAGAATGTCACCTTAACCACACTGGTTCAATTATGACTCAACAGTCAGGTGGCTCAATCAGCCTTAGACACCGTGGTGTTTTTATGGAATACTACTTTATTATAAATGTACCTGATCTACGACAACTTTGCAGACTCTCCCCTTACCTGCCAGCGAGCATTGTGCCAGCGCTTCCTACTTCGTAGTCATGGTGATGTCTAATCAATAATGTCAACAAAACTAGTTTCGATAATGTGTGTGAAGAAGTGATAGAGAGAATGTATGCCAGAAAGAGTTAAGGTGAATTGGAACCGTGTTACTAAAGGTATCCAATTATAATTAAGTGAGAACAAAAGAGGACAGGGCAGACGTTCTTCTAAAGAGATAATGACAATTATCTAGGTAAGTGGAATAAAGTTAATAAAGAAGTGTAACAAACTTATTGGAGAATTTTAAATTATATAACAAAAAACACACTTCGAGAGATGATTTGGGCCAGCTACATAAATATTGTAAAGTAATTATATACAATGATATTTAGATTTTATCAAAAAATATGGAATATTAACAAAATACTAATTGTCTATACGCTACTGATGAAAGATGCCGATCTTTAAACAAGATAACATTTTACGCAATTTAATTTACACCTCGTAAGAAAAAAACAAGTTGATATTATTTAGTATTTAACTGTAGTCTTCACATACATAAATATTACCAAAATGTGCATTTGTTAGTAATAAGTTATAAAATTGAGAAATATGATCAAAAAATTAAAATGTTTTTTTAAATAAGCCGAATAAGAAGGACGAAAAAATATGACAGTTCAATAAAAATACATAAAATTATCCAACATTTCTCTCAATCTGTCATACAACATACGCCATTATATATATATATATCAACTTCATAGACCATTGACACACCAATGCGAAAATAACAAATATGTGTATATATTTATCAAAACGTGTATTATAATATATATATAGAGTAATCACTCGCTAATTAATACACGGTCATCCCACCTCCAGGCAACTCACCGCCCCCAAGACACGGCTTCCCCTTATCATCTTTATATATCCGTCTGAGGGCGGAAGGTTAGCATCCGGTCGTATATCACGCCCAAGAAAACATGGTTATGAGTAAACCTGAGACTATGGTCCTCAACTTCGACCTTAGGAATCCACCTACTCTCATGGGTGTCAGGGCTAAAGAAACTTACCTCGCACTTATTCAGATTGAGGGTCAGCTTATTCTCCCGGCTTCACCTCAAGACTTCTTGCACTCCAATCTCCACCTGAGTGGCCGCGACCTCCTTACGGGGGTCGAAAGACCAAACCCCCGAGTCATCCGCATAAAGGCTGACGCTCAGCGGTTGTGGAGTTCGTGCGCGAAGTCCCGAAGAAGAGAAGAGAAACAATTGGGGTGAGAGGACGGAACCCGACGGCAGTCCCACACAGGTTCCCCTCTCGTTCCCATTCAGACGCACTCTAGCCAGCCTATTGGTGAGGAAGCCCCTAATCCACTTAGCAAAGGGAAAAGGAACTCCCGAGCTCAACAGGGTGCCGTCCGCCAAACCGTGTCATAGGCCTTCGAGAAATCATGCAGCGCCAAAACACTCCGCTTTGCTGGCCGGCTCTGGAA
>JAUZND010075479.1:0-16595 GCA_034780555.1 Coelogynopora nodosa
ATACAGGCATTAATAAAAGTCTCACTTATAAAATTATATTTATCAACTAGATGAGGATTCTTATTGCAGAAAAAATTAAGTTTTTAAATTAAAATCTTATTATCAAAACCACGTTTAATCAATTTATTGATACAAAAAATATAAAGTAATAACAAAATATTCATTTAAAGAAAGACATGGATTATAAAATATTAATCAATACAAATAAAGAAAATTTAATGTAGATTAAATGTAAAAAAACAAAATGGATTAATTAAGCCTGCAATTTTACTCTTTGTTACAGACCTCGACGCGAACATAAACACATAGCAGCTTAAATATAGAAACGCCCCAAGTCGAAACCGAGAATGCATTAAATAATACAGAGAGGTTGACTGATGGCTTGTCACCTGCTTGGGAATCTCTTCCCCTACTCCAAAACTGAATGCAAATTAGGTATAATATGTCACCCATATAATACTAAATTTAAAATAGATAGTTTGAAAACATAAGGGTAAGGAGACATGCTATAAGGCAGATGACAGAAAGACAAGAAGATTGGAAATCCTTATAGTATAGACAGCTGACAACATGTTAATTAATTACAGTAGATATTAAAATTACATGTATCAAAGAGAAAAGAAAGATAGTATTGTATTGTTTTAATACGTTCTATTTTATAGGTTGCAGAAAAAATACGATATTTTAAAATGTGCAATATTTTTAGAAAATTCAATTTCCGTTCTAAATTGAATAATATATGTACGGTTGTGTCTTAAATTCGCATGAAAATGCGGGAAATAACAGAAGAAATATTCGGAGGAAATTAAGATAGAATGTTTCAAGATTGATAATAATAATAGTAACTAAGATAAACAAATAAAAGTAATTATATTTTTTACAAATTCGCTATAATTGATTTAATTTGTTTATCTTAGATAAATTAAATGCTTAAATGGGCCATACAAATAAAAATCGCACAGGTTGATTTTTTTCATGTGATATTTTTAAGTTGAAATATACTTTAATAAAACTATATTTTTTAGGAAAGTAGAGATATTTATCTGTATTATAAAAGAATACAGACTATCAATTTTTTTCATTCTGCAGGTTTTTTTTCGTTGATGAAGTTGGTCACTAAAATGTCATGTAAGAGGCGGGATAATTATGAATGGCCATCTATGTGAGCATTATATCTTAATGTGTAATAATATTTTAAACTTAAAAATACAAACTTCTCACGAGAAACAATCTTTAGTTTAAAATAATCTTATTGCATTAAATTAAAAGCCTTTCCTTTTTTTAATACAGCTTTGAAGTTACCTGAAATAATAGAACATAAGCCTAACTTAATGTTGGCAATTATATTTTAAAATCTTATTTTTTTTAAATACCGATCCTTTTCCAAATATTACTCAAAATCTAACGTTACCTATTTAGATAGCTCGAAATCTTTGAGTTATGTATTAAAAACATTACTGCAATATAAAAAAATTTCTTTCTATTTTTATACCTTGCGAACTTCATTACTATTTTCATCCCGCGCCTTACAAATATGTCAGAATATAAACTTTATATAATTTTACATAATCCTGAACTTACACTTTAGACTAATAGTTATTGATTAATAAATTATCGTTTTAAAATTACTCTTCTAACAAACTTATGTTAATCAAATATATAATTATATTATTGAAAAAACAACATTTCTATAGGAAACAATCCATTGTAACACCAACATTTCATGAGTAAATTAGGAAAAATTAATTTTGATTGTATATTACCTGAACTAATAAAAAATGACAACACGAAAGTATCTTTAATATCTTTAAAAATTATTTTCAATAAATAATATTGATAATATTGTACTTAACTACTGACACCATTATTTGAGTGTGTTAAAACCTGCAAAATTATCCCTCGCCTTACACATAAAACGTATGTAAGGCCAAATTTTCAGCCATTTACAAAGTTGTAATACATTTATGTTTGTATAACACATACGATTGTTCAATTTAAAAGTAATTTAAACGTATATCGGTGAATACGAAATTTATTTTACTATTTTATAAGAAAAATGGTTACTTTTTCGACTATATCATGAAGGGAATAAATTTTTAAAACATGTATTTGAAATATTATAGTCAAAGTTTTTAAAAATTATTTTAGTATATAAATATAATGTTTAGATAAAAACATTAGCTGCTCACATTAATTTATTTAATAATCTGTTAAGATAATATTACCATATAAGATCTGCGAGAAAACTTATGAAATTATCCTGCGCCTTACGCATCAAACGTATATCAATATATATATGGTATATAAAAATGTTTACTATCGTCTACATCTTTTTTAATTTATTGTACAAACTAATATGATACATTTATATTTGAATTTTTTTTAGAAATACATGCATTGGTTCAAAAGTTATTACCATTAATGTAAGTATTTGCAAGGCGCGGGATATAAAAAGAAGTCGATTTTTATTTCTAAATATTTCTGATACAAGTTTAGAATTTTCTTTTCTTTATTATTTATGAAACGTGCCACGCAAGAAACGAAATTAAAAAATTCTAGCTTTGGACACTAACTTTTTAAAATATGTTTTTATGTTCTTATTAATTGAATAAGATTTCTGTGTATGTTGCATACTTTATTCCTCATCTTATAAGATTTTTATTATTTAAAACATTACAAACTCTCTACAAACACGCAAAATGTGCTCTACTTATTTTATTAAATACTTTTGATGCTGTTTTTCAAGCCATTATTTACCTTCCATTTTAATGATAAATTTGATTCTGCTATAAATATATTTTACATAACTGTACAAAGAATGAAATAACCGTTACTATTATTTAACTCGACATGTTGTTTCGAATTGTTTTTAATCAATACCTGTTATTAACAAATTTTAAATTGGAAATTTGTTGCAATTTTTGGAGCAATCTTCATTAATTATCCCGTGCCTTATCAATTATCCGAGCAATGTAGTAAACTTTTAATTCATTAATGTTTAGGCCATTTTAAATGTACCAGGTTCCAATCTAAAAATCAGGTGAGTAAATTTCATAAACTTGAAAATACTAACTAAAAATTCAATTACACACGAGGGAATTATAAAAGAAACAAAATTTTTATGATTATATATTGTATTGCAATTTAAAATAATAATATTTGTATTTCTAGTTAAAATGAACACTTTTACAATGACAAATGTAATACGAAAAAATCCCTTAACTTAATATTTTCACACGTTTATACAAATATTTCAAAACCACAATACGTCTAAGTGCGTAAGATCAAACATTTCATTGACATTTTATAAAATGTATATTGTATCAAACTCATTACGACTTTTTTTAGTAGTGTAAATACTATGGTTGTTATATATTTCAAAGTTAGAACAAATACTAATAATGTTATTTATTACTTAGTTAAATAAATAAATAAAATGTTTTTATTAATTTTTTTAAAATATACTCAAAATTTAAACATTGTATTGCTTAGTTCTTATTTAAATTTTAACTATTTTCACAATCTAACATGTACAACGAAATATAAAAAACGAAATGAAATAAGGCATATAAAAAACATAATTAAGAATATAAAAAATATTATAATAGCATTGCATTTTGTGTTTATTTTTAGTTCAAAATACAGATAATCACGGTTTTAAATTTTTGTTTGTCAAAAAAACAATGTTCATGTTATTCAAGCTTAAATCTGCTAATACCCGTTGATTGAAATTCCTTAAACCTACAGTAATATTATAGTTAAACGTCAGTCAATTTTGTTGCATGATCATGACATTAATTCTCTCAGCAGCTGGAACTATTCTCAAATCGAAAATCTATAATAATAAAAATGTGATGAAACTAAAATCTTTTAAAGGATGGATTAATTATGTATGTTTAACTTATATTCAACTTTCTGAGTAGGCTGCCAAATACGCATTAATAGTTACCAATTCGAAATCTTTATAATCTTTACATGCCAAAAATACAATAATTGACATGTTTGGATTTAAATGAATTATACCAATAAATATAAAACATTGTGCAAATAAAAAAAACGATATACGTTTCGTTAAGAATAAAGTGAAGTTGTATATCTAGTTAATAAACTTTAAATTTTGAGGGTATGTTAATTTCGAAATATACATTAGAGCAAAAATAACATTGATGCCATTTATGTCATAGTATTACATCTTCCAAGTTTGATCCTAGCAAACTGATCTTCCAAATTGACCTACAAATAATAACACATTTGTTGGTTCTAATCCTAGACTGGAAATGAAACATAATCGACTCAGGTCAAACTTTTGTCAAAATTGATAACCATGCAATGCACGACATTTTAATGATACGCCCTAGAGACGTCACATAATTCATGGCTAAGATATAGTCTGGAGTTGTTCACGTCAAATATTTGCACCAAATTCAATGAAGAGTATTAAATTTATAAGTTATATGAAACTAAAAACAATGGATTTTAGATTGAGTAATTTGTATAAAACTTGCAGAGTAAATTATATCGGCTGTTATTTATGGTGTATTTATTAGATATAAGAGAATGTTATAACTATAAATTCTAAATGTTTGATTAATTTAATTTTGTTTCTAATAAAAGTGTAATTGCTGCACCTTTTGAATTATTACTTATTTTTATATATTAATGCTATTATATATTTGAAAGCAAATTGACATCAAAAAGCAACTTAAGCATAAAAAATGCATCAAAAAGTCAAAACTGCAACGTGTTGAATATATTAAATAAACTAGATCATAGGAAATAATAAGCAAGTGTTACTCAGTAGTACTTCATACAAGTAAAGTTGTAACTATTGTGCATGACCTATTTTTTAGTCTAATATCTATAGTTATACCCAGGTTTTTTCATTTTTTCTTTCTATGACGCCAGATGCCAAAGAAGGTTTGGTGAAGTGACAACATTCTCATTTACTTCAATTGGTAGGTTCAGCAAAGGCCATCGTATCAGAAACGATTTCAGGAATAAAAGCAATTTGATGTACTGAAAAAGTCAAATATTTAGATAACATAATTTATAGAGTCTATAAATGAAGAAGCAGAAAGTGAGCAAATTTCAGAAAGAAAATGACGGCGAAATCAATGGAGGAACTCCAGAAGAAATCACTGCAACATATAATCAGCTTGAACAACTTCGTCAATTTGAAGTTAGCTTCATTGACTGAAATCTGTGGAAATAACCGACCGTTTGTGTTATACTTTATTATACTAAGTTATAATATATATATTTTTTATATATATAAAACAAAATCTTAACAATTTTAAATAGTAAATATAAATACCATTTTCACAATGTAGTTTTATGGTGCGTGTATATTCACCTTTTTGTGTACGTTATGTACATTTTTGTGGTGCTAAGAATAACCAAGATTTTTTTATGATTTTACTCTATTTCCGTTCAATTTCATTCATATATAACAAGATTTAATAAGCAATTAAACATACAAATAAGGTATATTATAATGGAATTCATGTACGTATATTTATTATAAATCGAAACAAACATGTAAATTTATTTTAATAATTAGTGTCAGTAATTACTATCATATAATAAGAAGTGATTCAAATATATAATCAATAAGTACTGGAATTCAAATGGAAATTTACACATAATTATGACACCGGGAATGGTATTATAAGCACAAATGGAACGATTGCATGAAATTCGTTTTTTCAATATTCTGTCAACATTACTAGGGCAGATCTTGCTTCTTCTACTTTAAACATTTGAAGGCGGAGTAATGAATGCTGATGGTTAGACACCCATATCACAAAAATGCATGAACTTTTTCATTGTTTCTCTAAAACCAGATAACTATCAAAGGCTTAGAACATGATCCTTTCAAAATTTATTTCATCTTGAATTTGTAAGCTCATCATCAAAAAGGTTTGAGAAAGAACTACAACAATAAAAAAAAAACAGCATATTACTATCTACACTATGTTCTTTTGTTCCGATAGCGACATACCATTTTGTCAAGGGTGTCCCTGAATGAGAGCATCTTAAATGTCAAGCGTTGTAGACCCTTGTCCAAAAAAGAACAGAAAGTATTTTCCTCAGAATAAAATGTTCTATACCCCCTCGTGTTCTCACTGCTGTTGCTTTACTAGTTAATAGTAGATCAGATTTGTTGGATCTTACAGTATCAGCAATAGTCGTGTTGTTTTTAAGCTCAAATAAAATTAACCGAAATAAAAAAGGAATTATGAAATTTATGATACTAATATTATGAATTGAAAAAGGAATGGTTGAGTTGGATGTAACATTTAAAACTATATTAAAAATAAAAAAAGTTAAAATTTACATTATACATAGCAGAACTTATTAATATGATTATAAAACAACATTTTATTTTAGTAATCGAAAATAAGGTTCAATACTTTCTAGTATAGATATCATATAACATAATTATTGTATCATTACCTAGAAACTCAGAAGTTTTTCTATGTATACATACTTTCAACTGCTCCTTTTTCAGCGTTCATACTAATGAAATATTAACATCTGTTCATAATACTAGTTCTGATTAAACTAGCATTTCTTGTTTTGAATAAACATTTTTTCTATCTAATAACACATGCATATTTATTTAAAATCTTACGAATCGCTAAAACCAATTAATATTTCTGCACAATATGTAATTCTGATGTATGGGATTAATTAAGAACAGTTTCATAGAAATGTAAATTTAATATTTTGACCAAATTTTACCATTTACCTATTATACTATAATATGATGTTATTTAAGGGCTGATAATGTTATAATCAACGATTGAATAAAAGTGCCAAACCAGACCAGCAGTTTTTTTAGGTGGAAATTCAAATTTAATACCCCCTTTTCTTCTTTTTTAACACCTACACCTGGCTTGGCCAGAGGGAATGGGGGAATGTACCTCCCCCCGATTAATTACTATTTATCAATCATAATAAAGTCAGCAATAGTACCTACCCCGTTAACCCAAATGTATAATTATTTATTCTTACATCTAGCGATTATTTACGCAAGGGTAAAATGCATAAGTCAATTGAAATAATATAAACCGAATTTTTTGGCATATTTATTTCCAGATCACAATGATCAAACAAAACTAGGCGACTAAACAGTAAAAACAAATATTATGAATGGACAGTAATTATAACATATATTATACTCTATGACAAATAATAAGATATCTGTTCTGGTTTCAATCTTTAGAAATTAACTAGATCATACAAGTAAGCAGTTATCAGGAGACTTCGAAAAAAATAAAGCATAAAGTTGTTCCTTTACTGTAACCAATAATGAAACAAATTATTAATTGAAATAATACTCTTTATTTTTGTTTAACCCAAATACCATTTTTTTAGTGAACCATGGTTATTATTTATTGATGTTCAATTCTGCATGAATGAAAGCGCTCGGCTGCATAGATAGAATAATAGTAATATACACAAAAGTATGTTTATGATAGTCGAATCAAACAAGTAACCAATGTGGTTTATTTTAAATTTGAACAGAGTCCCCTATAAATGTTTTCGATTGGATTGTGTAAAACTGTGCCGAGAGTCACGCTTTCTTCGCTTCAATGTCTGAAAATACAAAAGGAAATCGATTTAAATGTAAAAAATTATTCAATTTTTAGGTGTAATTATTTAACCTGCTTCCTACCCCATGAAATAATAGTCTAGTATTACTTCAGAGTAAAAATGTTTACATCTACATAGCTTAGACGACATCTTGACATGTAATTAAATACCAACATGTAGAAACATATTTCAAGTAGGTGGTAAACTAATTAATGTATAGTCATCAAAAAATGTACGAGCTTTACACATAAATGCTAAAATATCTAGGCATGTTTAAAACAATGTTATATTGTTCGCGAGCTACCTAGATTGAAGAAAAATAAATGGGTAACATAAATAATTGAGTCACACATTTTAGTATTAAACAATAACGGCATATAGTAAAATAAAAACTAATTTTTTTAATAAGATTCAATTGAGAATATTGCAACATTTTAATAAAAAAACTACATTATTCAACATTTAATAAGTGTTTAAAATGTCGGTTGAATACTATCACTTATAAGACGTAAAGACATTACGTGATTAAATAGTCATCATTCAACATCATCATTAACATAGTTAAATTGCCAAATAATTAAATATGACTTTTAAAGTGGCATTTGTTAACTACTAGGCCCTACTCTAAAATAATTTTTATTATTTTATTTCTATCAAAAACAACGACAACGGAAAATTTGAGACAAAATAAAAAAGCTACATAATTAATTTATGATCATTCATTTTTGATCAATAAAACCAAAGATCAATACATTTTATTAAAAAGCTGTATTGTCCAATTTGAATCAAAATAAAAGTTGAGAAATATCCAACACTTGATATTAGACCACATACATTTGATGACATACACGTACATAAATAAACAACAATTTCTAAAATAAACCGCTACAAAAATATAAGCTTCAAAGTCTTACTTCATATTTTCAAAGGTTTTCAACACAATATGACGGTTTAATTTTGGTTAACCTATGCGGCTCTTAGAATGCTTCAAAGTCAATTTTGCGAGACTTGTTTGACATACTGAGACGGTAAACATAGGTAGGTTTTTGAATGATCTCTAAGGTAACTTTACATATTCATTGAGATCGATCTTTTTATTCCTGTTTTGATATTGGTTATAAATAATTTTGAATAAAAATGGATAAATACTGTTGTGACTTCGATAAAAGCAAAACACCTGTAACCGTTTTTTTTAATATAACAAAAACATAACTACTAGAAAAGATGATATATTAAACATTTCATGATTCTTATAAAATTACAAACAGTTTAAATTTGAGGAATTTAAGAAACCGGGAGATCTGCAAATGTGACAATTTGTCAAATTAGTTCTTATTTAATATAAAAGTTTTAAGTATCCCCAATTTTAATTAGCCCCAATTTACGAGTTAAGTATAGGCCTACCTAATTAATACAAAATGCGAAACAAATATTTAATAACTTGAAGAAATGTGCCACTGAAAATTTGATTAAATTTGTCATGTATAATAATATAATCAACTTAAATCAATATTATGATAAAAAAAGACATATCCATTGATTCGTTAAAAATATCCGAAAATAGTCGCATCTTTTATTAATAAAGGCAGTAGTATAGGCTAATGCGTGCAGTGAAAATCATTAGCAACCTTATATATAATCACTTAACAAAGCTTGCCTTCATCTTATTAGTAGTATGAATCACCAATTTTAAATATATAAATTTCCTCTGTATATTTGTACGAAAGTTGATCAATTTTAATTTAATAAATTCCGTCAGCCACAAAATATTGCGAAATAACTTATTGTTATTGTGATATTTATAGATTTGTATTATAACGATAAACATAATTTTTTAATATTTAGGCAAAACAAAAGTTACTTCCATAATAATTTAGCGTTATTTAAAAGATAAATAGTATCTGTATATATTACAGATTAAAGAATCCTAGAGAAAAATCTATGAATGTGTTTTAATATTAATATGTGTATAAATATGTGTATAAATATTTCCTGAAAACCACAACTCACAATAATTGAACTACAAATTGTCAATAAATAATATCTTAACACCTATGTATACCTTTTTGTGATCATCTGGAATTATTGTCATGTTGAGAATGTCAAAGAAGTTTTCAGGGCTAGTTCTAAAGCTTCAATATTCCGTCGAAGAGATATCTGGAAACCTCGAGTAACCGGCACTAGAGGAAATTCAGGTAATCGGTGCTTCGATTGGTCAATAGGCAATGACGTCAGAGAGAGCCAATCACGAAGTAAATCAACATAACTGAAAACAAGATAGAGAAAAACAAGAGAATCTAACGCAATTTAATTTATTAAATGTTATAAAAAAATATACCCAGCATAAAAAGAAACATGACATGTGAATTTTGTAGTAATTAACCGTGTATGGAACTGACTTCTATACTGACGTCTAAAAATATAGCACACTAAAAAGAATATAGGAAATAAATGCTAATAGAAAACTTATAGTTACCTGAGTTAAATTTTAATTAAAAATAAACTTAACATTAGTCGAATAGCATTTAATTTATAGAGATTTTCTATGATTTTTTAGAAAATCTTGAAAATCGAGAATTTTTCCCGGTTTTCCATTATCGCAATAAAAACCTCAACTTCATATTATTCAAAAATATTAAATATAGAAATGATTTTATTAGATAATAATTTAGAGTTAGAACTTTATCAATTTTAAAATATAATTTATATAAAATATATCTCAACATTATAAATTAAATGCATTAAATAAATTTAGTGCTTGACCAGCAAACCTCCGAATTTCACATGCAAGATATTCTAGCATGTGGAAGTAATTATAGATTTAAAATATTCTTAATCTTAATCTTAATATTCTTAAGTTAATCTGTAAATTGTCGTTCTGAGGTTAATTTTACTAAAATTTAAGAAGCTTTTGAAATTTGAACTTTTCTAATTGTTATTCATCCCTTTATTACACCACACATTAATTGTATCTTAGAGATTTTGTGTCTAAATAAATTGATTATTATTATTATTGTAGGACCATAAATCTATTTTTTTAAATTGTAAAATATGATGATCAGTGATTCGAATACCTATTATGTTATTATTATTATTTAGAAAGACACACTATATGTATTAATGAAAATATGAAGAAAACAATCCATTTTTAACACCATAGTTACAATTTCATAATTTTACATGCAAATCAATTAAATTGCAAAGATAACCATTGACACTAAAATCCGATATAAGTATATAATATAGATATTAACGCCCGAAACATAATAAACTAGAAAAATTAAAAACCCAATATAAAAAATGGAATTAGATTTTTCATTATTTTAAGCGAAAGATTTTGGCTGTTGTGGCTTATTAAAAGAAAGACCCAAGCAATTATCTCTTTAATTGCGATCATTGAAGAGGCTGATCAACATTGAGGAAAAATCAGCATGTAAAACATACATTTCATGTTAACATGTTAAAAAAAACAGAGACAAACCACATAAATGGTCATCACAATAAATATGATTTACTGAAGAAGCTACAGTACAATGGTATGCATTTAAGAAATGATATATAAACAATTGTTTTAATGGATGCTTACTGCTCTATTTATTAACGTAGAATTAATTATAACGCATTTATAAAGCAAGCTTTTTGTCAGCCTTGATATTTTTTTACCACAATCGATAGTTTGCAATATATGTAAATGAATTTAGCAGTTTTACAGGTTATGACATTTCAAAACTAAACTTGATTTTTATGTTATATAAAAGTTTATAATATATTAATTAAAGTAATAACACTTTTGCATAGCATAGATATTAGCGCGATTAGTAAGATTAGGTTTGCTTTTAAAATCATTAATATATTATTGGCCTAATCAATAATAAAATATATATTTTAACTTACTATTCTATCATGTTTTTGATATAAATGTGTCAAATTAAAATCTACTAAGGTTCTAAATTCTTCTATTATATTATAATATTACATTAATATCCTCTTTAAATATAATAACAACGATAATATTTATCAAAATTTTTTTAATAATCAAATCAAAAAGAGAACCTATGTGCGATTTCATGACAAATATGACCGTTATAGGATGTCTTCTGATGTATTATCGTCTCAGTTAAAGGAAATTTCTCAATCATTATATCCTTCAATATTCAATAGTAATAATTGATCGAAAAATTCCAACAAGAAATAATTAAATTAGACTCTATAATCTTGCAATTATGTTGAAAAACGATAAATTAAACACAGTTTAAGGGGATTTAAATTGTGTACAAAATTGTGAACGACACCATCTGTTAATGCAAAAAAATTAATAATTGAAGACCGAATATACAAGTAAAATCGCGTTGCTAATATGAAACAAAGAATCTAGAAGAAATACAATCAATAAAAAAAATCAATAATATCATTGATTGATGTTGAGAAGAAAGTTTTTATTGAATTTTTTAATTCTCTCCTGGTTGTAACTAACCAAAAAATTAAAATATTTTACTGATCCCTAAATGTAAAGTAAAGAAAGAAGGAAATAATTTCGATGTACACTTTGTGTTTAAATATTTTTATAACAATTTCAATAATGAGAATAAAGTTTTTTATAAATATAACAATAATTAAGTACATTTTATTTATTAATTTTTTATACTAACATGTTTTCAGAAATTTAAAAGGAAGATATCGTATATTAAATTAAACTGTTTTAAAGTTGGAATCGATTGATTAGTTATTGTTTGTATAGATTACAATTAGATAGATTTATAAAGATTTTATAAACGAAACTGAAAAATCTTAACGTTTTCTGCATGGATTTAAGCAAATAAGCGAAAAACTGTAATTTATTTTACTAATAATACTGCTAAGCAATTATTTATTAAATATAATGATGGCAATTACTTAACGAGTATATATTAAAATAATAACACAACAAACAGTAACATAATAATAAAATATTTAACAGTTTTCTGATCGAGCCTTCTAAAAATAAAGAGGAACAATATCAAGTTATCTAAATTACCCACAATTTCTGACAATTAAAAAAAAGTCTAACGTTTGCAAAGAGGACTAAAAAGATATAAAGTACACTTTTTTGACGATTTCTTAAACATAAAAACAACATATCCATGACAAATTAATGGTGGATTATAAACTCGAAAAAAATTCAAGATAGAAAATGTGGTCTGACTTTTGGTAAGAAATGTGATCTGGAAATCTAAAAAAACTGACATGTAAGAAATTATATAAAAAACTATTTACTTTTTTGATTGTTGGTAATTAATGTATATATATTAAAATTGAAGATTTTTAAACGATTATATTATCTTAACATTTTTAATGTAACTAAATGTCAATATGATATAGGATTTTTGAACAGAATCACCTTAATTTAATGAAATAATATAACAGTTGTCAATATATTTACATTTCTATATAACATTAAAAAATGGTTAAAATGAAAATAATAGACTATTGAATATAACAAAATAATGAATGAATTACCTTCAAATTAACAACCAAATAAAATACCTTCATTTGGTTGCAACTTAAAAGGTATGATTTGATTTGTTTACGACGTAAATGTTTAATTCGAATTTTACAACAATTGATGATATGTATATTAAGTTATAATATTGTAAAAATAATAATTTCTAATAATTGAAAATATAATATAAATGTTATTTTATAAACCAATATTATGTTTTCACAGTGTTTAGCCAGCGATAGTTTGCTTGTTGTTTTGTAATATGATTTTTATATAATATATAAAAACAGATTATATAGAAATAAACTAACTAATAAAATAATACAAAATAATTTTAATTATAAAAACAATTACATTTCAAGGTTTATAATATGAAGAATACTAAATCCTGAATAAATCTAATTATCACAATAAATTATTATTACCACTCGCGAGAGGTATATAATGCCTATTTATTCTTCCTGTTATATCTATTTATATTTTAATAAAACACCGATTTTTGTGTTATATAACGGTGAATAAAAACTGAGGGAGGGAACATTCTATAAACTATTAGACATGTTTAGAAGAAAACCTACGAAAACCTAATTTATCACACAAAGGCGATTATAGAGTCAACAAATTTAATAACATAAACTTATCAAAGAACAGATAGGAAAATTAAATATGCCTTCAAATAACTATGTAAAATATATACACAACACACTATTTTTTCTAATATATGACTTGTTTATTGAGTTTCATACAGTTGTACAATTGTATATTGGGAAAAGAGTAGATATGCAGGCAACATAAACCAAATGTATAAAGTTTGTTTTCTATGCAAACATTATATTAGGGAAATATGATAGAGATTTTTAATGAGATAGCAATTGAAAATGTTGATAATTTTTATAGTTTAATATATATATATATATTATGTTATATAGTTATAAAATTTGAAATATATTTTGTAAAGATCTTGTATAAAGAATAGAATTCATTCTAAGCATAAATATTTTTAAATTGTAAATAGACAGATAAAATGGATATATTAAAATGATACAACCATAATATAATTTACTGTATTTAACTAGAAAAAATCAAGTTTTACGAAATATAGACATTATTTGGAGTTCACACGAAGACTTTCTTTAAGAAAATGAAGTGTTTCCAGGTCACCGAAAAGCACTTTCTAATTATACTTCTTAGGGAAAGACCTATTTTAAATCTTTTCTATATTTTAAAACTTGTGAATTTACCAATAAGTTTTATAAAATATTTTAAACTATAAAAATGTAACTAATTGTATATTGTGCCTGGGTAATTATTATTCAAGTATTATATTTGTTAATGACACTGCATTACTTGAAAATGTCCCCTTCCGAAAACGCCTTTAATGTATGTAATTAAATAAGATAGTGTAGATGCGAAAATATTTGTAAATAGTATACGTTATTAATCAAATCGTATCCAGTAAGTAGTATTCTTGGGATCAACTTTCAGATAAACGTTATCCTTCGTAAAACATCAATGACAGAAAATCGATGATGTTGTCAAAGTTTTAACCAAAGGTGTATATATTGAAACTTATTCATTATTCATATATAGAGGAAAATCTGTATACTAAATTTTAAATATATAGATATCTGAACAATGCCGAAAGGGTAATTCAAAGAATAAATATACATAATGATATATGCATTAAATAATAATATCAATATAACTAATACGTATTTCAAAAATACCAGTTATGTTAGCAGCAATTCAATTAATAAAATACAAGAAAAATAATTTTAGAAAAATAAGCATTTTGTTCTTTGGTTTTATTGTTCATACTATTTCATGAAACGACTCGAAAACAATACTTGAATATAATAAATCAATCTGTGACACAATCAAAAACTTTGACCTAAATCCACCAAATCATTCGAAGCAATGATAAGGAGCTAACAGATCAGTGACATAATCTAACTCACACTTTGAATAGGCTCTTCTGGTTAAAATATATTCTTAGGAAAATGATATGTCAATACGAAAAAATTGCTTAAAATTTGGTAAATAATATCTATTGTACACACTAGTTAAGATTTTGAAACACATATAGTTAAAACTAAACAAATTACAGAAATAAAATTACTAAATGCAATTAATATACAATAGTTGACATTATTATATAATAAAAACAATAAGATTAAAGAACACTTACTGGAAACATATTCGAGATTAAGAAAAAAGAGACAATATAATGAGAACTTCACTTTGCTATGCTTATCCCAGTGGTTTTTGTTTAATACTTTTAATGAGAGATAAATATGAAGTGAAGCTGTGATTACTCAAAGGAGTAGCATAACATTAATGAAATTTCGTTTGCAGTGATGTAACTAAAATTTAGTTTCTTATTGAATAATAATAATTGAAATATTTTTAAACAATTTATTGAATAATTGAAGAATTCATGATTAAATAATTAATTATTAAGAATGATTAGTTTAACAAGTGAGCGATGATATTCATAATAATTCTCATAATTACCATTATTATTATGAGTATAGGTACCTCTGCAGTCGTCGTTAATTTTATTGTAAACGATTAAAATGTAAGATGAAAGATGCTTTATCACGTATTCCATTATGAGACAACTAAAGGTAATTAAAAGTTTTGCAATATATGAATTTAATAGAAATATAAAATGATAAATGAAATTATTTGAATCGCGGTCTATTCAAAATATATGTCAAAGGTACAGTCGATAATATACTGAGCAGTAGTTAGACACCGATTGACATAAATAAAATAGTTATCAATAAAATTTCCAGCTGTACAGTTAATTCTAATATACCGCACCGAGTGGTCAGTCAGAAAATATATTGAACTTTGACCGATTAATAATAATTGTTGATATATTTTTGTCCAGAACTATACGGATATAAATATACAATGTTTTACATTCTGATTTTAATTTTAGATATGAGATATTTAAAGTAAACAAAAATATTAAAACATTACTTATATAGGAATGTTTTACAGTAGGTACAAGTACCAATTTATATTATATCAATTAAAGTGATATATTATTTTAGCTAAGCCACATAGTCAAATAAGGCGTTTGTATAGTTTCTAACTTTCTAAACAGGAATAGAAAATAAAGATGTATTTTGTTCTAATTGGCCAATTATACATGAAAAAAAATAAACTGAATCAATTTATTAAAAAATAATCGCAGTGGTAAATATGGTATAATATATGTATATTATATGGTATAATAACTTAATCCAATAGACAATAATATTTTGTCCTTCATTAAAAACTAGATATTTATATTTTTAAAAGTAAATATATTGTCACAATAATGTGTCTTGCAGATGATTATAAAAAAGCATATTTTCATTGACATATCATATAAATAACACGCCGTCGTCATTTTCCCATACTGACTTTTCACCATACTGGCGTATAATTTTTTTTACACTATACAACTCTATTTAAAGTGATCCTTCATCTGTATAATTGTTATAGCTATATTGTATTGTCTTCT
>JAUZND010075490.1:6297-16593 GCA_034780555.1 Coelogynopora nodosa
GACGATCTATCTATCCTAACTATAGTTGAGTATCTATGATATCGATTCTGTCCTAGTTTAATGGTTGGTTAGTTATATTCTTGATGAATACAGACGATCTATCTATCCTAACTATAGTTGAGTATCTATGATATCGATTCTGTCCTAGTTTAATGGTTGGTTAGTTATACTCTTGATGAATACAGACGATCTATCTATCCTAACTATAGTTAAGTATCTGTGATATCGATTCTGCCCTAGTTTAATGGTTGGTTAGTTATATTCTTGATGAATACAGACGATCTATCTATCCTAACAATAGTTGAGTATCTATGATATCGATTCTGCCCTAGTTTAATGGTTGGTTAGTTATACTCTTGATGAATACAGACGATCTATCTACCCCAACTATAGTTGAGTATCTATGATATCGATTCTGCCCTAGTTTAATGGTTGGTTAGTTATACTCTTGATGAATACAGACAATCTATCTACCCCAACTATAGTTGAGTATCTATGATATCGATTCTGCCCTAGTTTAATGGTTGGTTACTTATATTATTGATGAATACAGACAATCTATCTACCCCAACTATAGTTGAATATCTATGATATCGATTCTGCCCTAGTTTAATGATTAAAAGTAGATAAAAATAAGATTAAAAATATATATAAGTAGTTTAAAAGAAAAGAATGCACAAATGTTAAAGGGGATATCTATCGTTTAAAGTTAGATATATATATGAGTTAATAGAACGGTTTTACAGGTTATGAAATAAGTAATTAATATTTTAAAATAGTTAATAAATTTGTATGTTACCTAATGTAAACCCTATATATTGATATTAATTGTATTTAAAAAATGTCTTCACCAATTAATTTATTTTAGTTGTTAACTTATTTTTTACCTAATGTTTTTAATAATAATCACATTTTAGTGAATTACTATTTATTACACAGTTACTATATCAAAGAATAGAGGAATGCAAAGAGGACGCACATTATTATTGGTTCACTATTATAACACTAGTTCAATTGATATTGAAATATTAACTATGTGAGAGATAATTATCAATTTGCATGAAATATGTGTTCATTTTATGATATCAGTTTTGTACTTGATAAAATTTATAAATATTTTTTTGTAGAGACTATCATAATTATATACTATTATATATACTATTTATATTATTTATTTTGCACATGGAAAACCCTATTTATTGACACGAAACAGATGAAATACGACTTGGCAATTCACATTAATAAATGTTTTTCTTAAATTGTATAACTTCGTAACTATACTTATGTTGGCAGTGAACAAATTGTGTAATCATATTAAATTCTTAACACAACATTATTGTTCCCTTTATCTATTTAGAAATTCCTGGCATTAAATCATTGCCAGTCGGTGTCCAGGAGACAAAGTAGAAATTAAATGATTTGGTGGACATGGACGGTGCTGAGAAGACTACTACCGCAGAATGAGGGCATCTAAATCTACGGTAAAACGCCTTCTGTATGCATATAGCAATTTTCATTTTGCTCCAAGTTTAATTACAATATTTTAACTCTTTTTTGATACATGGCCTACTTGTTTTTTATCGTGAAAAATTAATATATAATTTATTATTGATACATTTGTCAATCGGTATCAAAGTTGCAAAAAATCCGGAAAGCAATTAGTCAACAAGTCAATTATGAGTAATGTATTTCACCTTATGAAGCTATTTCCATCTAGTCCGATTTGAGCACGAACTTTCCAACCTTCGAGGAAGGAGGATGTATGAAGATGAATGTGTTTTAAGCATTTCCTGTTTAACGATTGACGTTATCCCCATCGGTTGGAACACTTACATCTATAAATTCAGCTCAATGAACAAAATATATTTAGTATAATTATTTTCCATTTAGTATAGTAATATATATATATAATTTATAATAGCAACATTGACAGCCTGTGGTATAATTCAATTTTCGATTTGAATGCCAAATTTGTATGTGTATATATGAATTCTTAAAATAGCTTGTATAAGTGATACCTTTATTTTAGGAGAATGGAAAAAAATAAACAACAGAAGAGGTTAGAATTAATTGTTTTTCGGTATAGATCTAAATGTCTATATTTCGTATTCTAGGTTAATTATGTTTACGACAGTCTTCCTTTATCCATTAATTGTTGTATCTGCAGAACTGCATTAGACTTCTACTAATTTGTTATGAGTTTGTTTCAAATCTATTAAAGTTAATATTTAATATTTAGCGTACATGTACATTGTGCATTTTATTTTGATTCCTTTTTGCCGCCAATTAAAAACCGAACATATTGATCATATTGAAGTATGACTTTATTAATTAAAGACAGTAATATAATTGTTGGTGATATTCAAATAATTTTAAATAACTTTTATTGAAATTGATAAAAGTTTTATTTTAGAGAGAATAAACAGTTTAGAGCCAGATTTAACACGTAAGTGATTTGCTATTTGTAATATATGTATCCTAGAAATGAATTGGCATATTTTCATTATTGCATTAATTGTTGGGGTTCATTTTAAATATATAATAAATTGGGCCCAAAGATAAATTGGCGAAAGCTTTGAACCGATCTTATATCGGCATATAAAATAATGAAAAGGTTCATTTTATTTTGAAGTTAGTAATTGTAAGTAATTATTTGCTATTCCTTTAAATATATACATATATTACTAATCACATAAAAAACGTCGATATGCTATTTTCTATTCATAATATTTTTTTCTTCAAATTCGTATTATCTTTTTACAGGATTTCAAAGTATTTAGCGAGCTCACTGTTAAGTTTACAATATATATAAAAATTAATTCGGCAGCTTACCAAGCAAATCCAGCTGTAGAAGAGAACCCCAGTTTTTGCATATCGATGAAGTAAAATAGTCTTTTCTTGTTTTTGCTCATCTGTTAATCCGTTAGTCAGTTTCCAATTCATATTGAATGCCGATCACCGCACCGTCAGTAACCCCAAGCTGGTACGCACTCTCAAGAACGACTATCTATACATTGACGTTGATAACCGAACACTACACTATCGTGCTTCCGAGCTGTAACCTCCTCCCCCCCCCCTTGCATTGCATGGAAAAGGGGGTACGATTGCACATTATAATAATAGGATGTCTCAAGTTACAATGCTTGCTGATACGTATACACTATAATACGGCCGGTTGGATAGGATAAACGAATTCAGTGACCCCTTTTTGTTTACATTAATTCAGACAATGTTATCATTAAAGTGACACAATTAAATGATTTGTACAACCAATAAATCATTTTTTAATGAATTACAAAATTTTATTATTGTAAGCAAGAAGCCATATATATATACAGAGACCTATTAGTGAAATTTACGGTTGTGACTTAAATCCGGAGGAAATAACCGGTGGAAAAACCGGAAAAATAAATAACTGGTTTTTAAGGTCGGCATTAAAACAAGTAACAAAGATAAACAAACAATTTTAATTTAAAGAATGTAATCGTTACTTAAATTTAGTTATAATCCATTTATTTGTATATTTCAGAATTAATTTAAATGTATACGTATGTTGACTATTTTTATAGACATTCTAAAATCCGTTACATTTGTTTTTAATAATTAATTTGATTATTTTAAAATCGATTTTGTTTATTTTAGATTCTTTTGCATTGATGACCTTGAAAAATAGTTTAAATTTCCTTAGAATTTGTCCTCCACTTTTTCCTCCGTATTTAAATTTGTACAACCGAAATTTACGTGTATAATTTGAATCGCAATATAGATCCTAAGGATCTCTCACAAGAACTAACGCATTGAGGCGTCTGGTAAAAAAAGAATATCTTGACAATTCCCATTATTATTTATTCTGCCCAATTTTATCCAATTTTAAACATGCTTTTATTAAATATCTAAGAACATTATATTCTTCAACCCGGAACATTCTAAATTTTTAGAAAATTTTGTTTGAGATAATTATTCGAACAGAAACGTGAAAACACAAAATTTTGCATTTGAATTATATCAATATTAAAATGGTTTTTTTATAGTTTCAAAATATGCTACTTATCAAACTAAACGCATCTCAAAAAATCGATAAAAACCCACGTAACGACACAATCCATCGAGCCATATCAAGCAATTTGAAATACATAGCGTTTAAATCAATTATTCATTATATTAATTATGGAATCGGATGATATAATTTAATAATAATTATCGTGTATTTTACAATTTCTTATATGTCCCATCAATTAAAATAGTATTTTTTTCTCCAAAATAACAATAGTACATGTAATAAAACAAAAGTACATGTAGATAAAAAATAAAGTTTCTTTCAAAGCAAAAAAGTTCTCCAGATTTATTAAATTATATTAAATTTTCCCCATTATATTGTAAAACTATTTTTCAACTTTAGGCCTGAGAAATATTATAATGAAATGAATTATTGCAGACTTTAAATGCTTAGAAATTACTTCATGGACATTGATTTAAATTTATTTCAAATAATATTCAAATTTTTATATTGTTAAAAAATGTATAAAAAGATTAGCAAAATTAAAAAAATGGATTAATAATATTGATTTTTTAACGATGATATTAGTAGCTGTTATTTTATAAAAAAAGACCAACCCAAATCACGATTTATGACTGGTTTCTTACGAATTTTTGCAGCTTGTCTGATCTTTTTGTCTACTAGCATTTTTCCAATATCCAATATCTTTACATTAATAAATGTTTGTGGAATGGTTATTATAATCATCAAGGTTATTACAATGTTCATCAATGTCAATTTTCAGTCACCAATTGACCGATATTAAATGTTCTTTTAGCTTTATTTGTAGATGCCTCTGCGTCTCACATAAACTTTCTTTACCACATGATATTTAAAAAAATCCCAGTAAAAAAGTTAGTGATTAGGGCATTATTTTAATTAACAATTTTTCTAAAAGAGATTAGTTAACCAACGTTATTGTCAGGAATAATACGGGTAATACCGGGGTAAAATACTATCTCCCCTTCTACCTTTAAAAGCCTAATATACCCCCCAATTTCCTAGCCTTCGTTGCGGTATAGTCCGACCATATTAATAATAGTTTAGTTAAAATTTCCATTCAGCTTAATACCTACTCTGTCCATTTTGAGAATCTATTTACACATGATCTTGAATCATTGAGGAAGATTGCTTGACATCCTCGAGGAAGCAACAAACATAAAAGATTGGTACATCAGTCAGACAGCAAGTCAGACTGTGGATTATTTTAATCAGAAACTATAGAACTGTCGACGACTACCTATTAGTAAAAACGAGCTGGAGGGCTAAGAGTAATGACACGGACATTTTATAAGAATATGAAATTCACCCTTAAATGTGTTGAAGATTTTATGAGTTTTAACTGCTACATTTTAGGATTTTAAGTGCTTAAATTTCAAAATTTTACGATTTTTGTTAGTTAAAATGTTTCAGATTTTATATGTAGGTATTAATTTAGGATTTTTGTTTCAGTTTTAGATTTCATACTGTTATAAGTTAGACATTACGATTTCAGCATTTTTTTAAGTTAAATCTTATGATTTTAGGATTTTATGTAGTTTAACCCTAAGATTTTTGTGGGATTACAGGAGCAAAGTATCCGAATTGCACAAGCTAGTTAGGACACTGCGCTGCTAAGGATTGTTATTGAATACTGTGGCACTAATGCAGTTAACTGGTTTTAAATATCGAACCAATACGGACGATGTTGAAGATTGGAGATGATACTAAAGTGTGATTTATAATATTGATAAAGATATGCAATTTTGATGAATATTGTTAAATTATAAAGGTAATAAAAAATGGTCTTTGGTTTTTTAATTATTTTAAATGATTCATTTATATAGCACCTATATAGTTGTATATACAATGTACATCGTTACATACCGATATTAAACATAGAATACGTAAATTTATAACAAATGATCATCGTTTGAAACTTTAACTATGACTTAAACTTCTGTGATTTTAGTAATATATGAAATAATATAAAAAATAAATGAATATACCTTATGATCGATTATGTTACATATATCTAACATATATAAAATCACTATATCCTTAGTAACATCAAAATTAGCTACCTTGTTCGTATTGTACACGACTATAAAGCATCAAATTGATAAAAATAAATGTATCTACATTTGAACAGTTGAAGGTAACAACTCGATTTCAGTGACATAAAATAATTAATTCCCGCTGAAATAATCCAATCGGTAATTGTATGGCAGAAGTGTAGCGTAATAATAAATAAATATATATATGAATAATTTTGAACACAATCTAACTAAGCGAGTATAAATTATATAGATAGTAAATGACCTAGACCTAGAGTGAATCCGTCAATGGAAAGCGTAGCAAATGAAAATATAATATTTTATATCAATCTGATTGCTTCCCGACGATTTTCAAAATATATTAGAGCTAAAAATAAAATTAAATTTACATAGGTGTGAAAAGGGGTTCGGGGTGCATTTTGAGCCAATCAAAATAATTGACAAATCATAATAAAGTATTTGTGGTCTCGTTATGTGGCAGATATTATTAATTTCCTACCACTAGTAATTTATTTTAAAATTACCCAAACTCACAAAAAAACAATCCCTGATACATCTTAATACAATATATTATCTTAATTAAACAATCCCGTGTATGTCGTAGTGATATATAAGTATGCGTATTAATTAATTCAATTTCTAATATTTCCAATATTTAATAAATTTATAATTTTATAATATTTACAAACGGTATCCACTATTTGAACTTCTCTAATTAACGTGAAATTATCAAAATCAACAACAACAATTTAATGAATGTATTAAAAAGGAATACATAATAAATTTGCATATCAATGAATATAAAAAAATCAGTTTAAAAATGTGTATGTCACATTATTTTATACACCATTTCGTATTTTACTAATCAAATTAATGAAACAAATCATCATTAATCTCAACGACATATACTGAAATATTGATTGAGGTTATCAAAATGCAACGATCCAATATAGTCAAGGCATACACTTCTTTCTTTCAAATCTCTTCCCTTAATGGACTAATATTTATATAACTAAAATTCTACAATCGGAAATTCTAACACACCGGTGTTAGTTTATTTAACCTTAAATAAATCAGAGTGACAACAGAATAATCTGGATATGTATTCATGTATTACTTAGTCGACATATTATTTGCACACAATCAATATAATATGGGAAGATAAAGAGTATTGGCTCGCTCTATTAATTTAGAAATAATTTTTGTTATTTACATCCCGTCATTTTGTAAGCCGGCTATTTTCTTTGTTTGCTATAACATGGTTATCAAAATATGTTAAATAGGTAATATCAAATATCTCATTGTGTTCTTTTATAATATATGTGTGTCTAAATAGTTTTTAAAATACTACATTACAATATTTTCTATAAATCGGAAAACCTGTGATGCTGTCAAAATTAATCAAATTAAAAGAAGGTTCACTTTACTTTCTTTTTTATCTCTTTCCACTTTTATTAATTTAGACAGCATCACAGGCTTTTCACTTTAAATTCATTCTCTTGTGTGATGCTGCGAGTGAGCCACCTACCTATATCTGTTATTGTCTTTTAGTCATAGTGACATTTTGTTACAAAGTTAAAACAAAGTAATATTTTAATATGATTTTGGTATTGTGTTACAATTTGCGGTGTAACCTAATTCTTCTACGTAATTATGAATTAATTTTTAGTTGATCTATTATGTCTATATAGCATAGCATCTTGTCTCATTCTCGGCCACTGCGTTATATAACTAAACTTGAAACGGAAAAAACTGGCCGTCTTTAAAAAAGATGAATTTGGGATAAGTCTGGTTTCACGAGAATAGTGTGATTTCTTTAGGATCCCGTATATATTTGGTGTTGTTTTCTTGCAAAATTTACCTATATAACATACTATGGAAAAAATTGTCCGGAAATTATATATTTAACAAAGCGCACTCTTAATATTTAGGGGCACCAGACTAAAATAAAATATTTTTTAAATAAGCAATTTAATTTGTTAAGGACAGACGGAAATTTACAAACATGTATACTATTTGACTCTTTATGTCTTTGGGCAGTTGTCTGAAAAACACTACATTTACTAATTATTAGGCACTACTCACGCACATTGAAAGTGTGTGAAACAAAATAATATAGGAATATTAAAAGTACCTAAAAAGTAATAGGCTACTAGTTGTTTACACATATTTTAAGTAATAAAATCATACATACATTATATTATGATGGTGTAAAGTAGTTATTATAGAATACAATATCTTACATTAGCTTAAATTAGTAAATGGCGTGAAGATATGAGACATGAAGAAGGGGCGCCACAATAGACTATCAAAAAAGTGCACACTTGGAGCGTACACAACTGTGGGTGGGCTTCAATGTAGTACTTTTTAATTTTGTCCTATAGACATACAAGGCTATACCGTCAAACAAACAGTCAAGGCAAACCTATATTTCTTCCCCCCGCCATCCAATCTACACAAACCGTCATCAGAGTTGTTCAGACGTTAATAAAACAATTAGAACAGATTCATTCTTTCCTCTACGAGTGTTCAGAGTCCAAATTCGAAGAACGTCACTTGGTGTGAGACACACTTTCCGCCGAGAAAACATTCCTTTAGACTGGACTAATAAACAAGTATTTACAATTTTGCCCTTTTTAAGACATAGTTAGTGAAATAGGCATAATAAAATAAGCATAGTATGCACAATAAAACTAACACAAAAACAATTACCACATTCCCATCACATTGCTCTGTAAATGGTATGCGTGTAACGCTCTATAAGTTCAAGCATCTAATGTTACTATAAAACTGGCCTCTAATCAGAAAATCCATCACTTTTTACAATATATTACGTCGACAATTTTGAATGATACTATAGCTTATTTCTTATTAGCTGTTTTTTTACTCCTTTTTGATGTTTTAAATGTACCACAGCTCAACGAAACAACTAAACGGGTTATTCTTCACAGACATTTATTTAATTAATAAATATTAATTAATATGGCCATCACCTTGAAACCAGCAATGCACCATTTGATTTCTATGTCTTTGATTTGATTTCTAATATTTGAAATATGTGGCTGGTTATGGAGAAAGGTACCTTATGGTTTTTTTCTACTTTTTGAGAAAACAGCGTTCAAAGTTTTGCAAAGGAATTTTGTGTATTTAAAGGAGCAGTATAATCTAAAAATAACTTTGAGCGGTATATGCTCAAAGGAGGGGCACAATAGGAAAACTTGCCCGCAAAACAAGTGATCAGACTGAATCATTATTATTATTGCATTATTATTATTATTGCATTATGCTGTTCATTATCATTATTCTGATTATTGAATAAAAAAGACAAGATTGCGTCAAAAACGTTTGATTTTCTGATCTGACTAGCCGACTTTGAGCACTAATATCTCTGGAACGGGTGGAGGTATCAACCTGCGGTTTAGACCATTCGAATTTGCCTAACGTCAAGTCTCCGAATACGTCAAAAATGCTAAATCGTTTCTGATAAAAGTTAATCAAAATGATAACATATGTATTAATAAATATTTGCAAATTAAGTATGAAATTATCTTTTTATATATAGGCTACAGCTTCCATTGATCTTTTGTTAGTATAAAATTTAGAACAGTTGAAGAAAAACGATTGTCATAAATTTTACTGGCAGCTTAGTATAATTGATGTTTTATGTTTACTGCAAAATATGTAGTTTTCCTAAGTTTTGCTAGACGCCAACGTTCTACATGTGGAACATACATATTTGAATATATATATATATATATATATAATTTACATAGGATATTCCTAATATTATATCAATGTTATGGTAATTATTCTCGATAATGTGGGCTATAGCTCTATACTAATGATTATATTTGATTAGATTAGAGCAGCCAACGGGAAAAAACAGATCATTGATTTCTATAATGTAGTTCAAGAGGACTTCAAGAGGATCTCAAAGGATTATATAATTGTTTTAATGGGAGATTAGAATAAAAAAATAGGAATAAATCAGACAAATCGTCATCAAGGAAAGCGATTAATTGGAATTTTCCTTTTAAGTTTTAGAATCAGTTTCAGTAGACGTTTATTTTGCAATTTATTTACTTTTGTAGATTCAATTCGATTCTTATTAACAATTGTGCTATATAGGAAAGTAGTATAGAAGGATGCGCTCTAGATCACCCCCCCTCCGCCCACGCATTTTTTTTTATGACTCACCACCCCCGCCACGTGACCTTGATGACT
>JAUZND010075501.1:0-16592 GCA_034780555.1 Coelogynopora nodosa
CCCACTAGACCAACAGTCCCACTAGACCAACAGTCCCACTAGACCAACAGTCCCACTAGACCAACAGTCCCACTAGAATAACATTATTCTAGAATTACATGTATCATAAATTAAAGCTATATTCAGCTGTATGATATATAACAATTATAGTTTCTATACGTACCTATATAAAACATCAATCTGGTAAAATACGGTAAAATAAAATTTATGCATTTTCAACTGAATTGCTCATATTTCGCAAATAGCCGAAATGCCGAATATTTCGAATAATATTTTGAATTAAAAAGTTAATCTATTGTTGGCCTACTGGGAATGTTAGCCTTTAAATGGGAGTGAACCCTCCTATAAAATAGGACAGAAAAATAGACATTTAAAACAGTAATGGCTCTCATATCCGACTCTATAACATTTGGTATCGTACATTTAGCAAATAATTCTGTATATATTATCAGGAAGTGTGTTGCTTGCCTTTCTCTCTCTCTATTTAAGCTAATCGTCAGAAAAATATGCTAAAAAAGAGCTTAGAGAAAATCTCGCCAAGACTGCCGGCTTCTAGAGCTAAATAAATGTTTTAAAATGTTGAGCATTCTGGGGGATAATTAAGTTCCACTCCTCGTTGTCTAAGTATAGTATGAAGTGGTAGTTGGATGGTGGACTGGTGGTGGTGGTGGTGGAGCTGCGTGGAGCATGGCTGACTAATTGTCCACGTTGATCATACAGACTGACTCGTCTGAGAGTGCTCTTGCCGCCGCAGCTGATGGTGTAACACTCACTTCGAGGGAGTCGAAAGTTACCAACAAGTCGTTCGTATCTCCTCTTCCACTGATTCTTTCTCATTCAGTTCGCTCTATCTCTCTCTCTCTCTCTCTCTCTCTCTCTCTCTCTCTCTCTCTCCACCAAGACTCGTGATGTGATGTATAGAGAGAGAGGCAGCCAGAGCCAAACAGCTAATCAAGCAGCTGCCACGATTATTTCTGCCCTTAAGACGTTTTCGTGCTAATGCTGCTGTTGAGATATAGACTGGCTGAGATGATGTGGAAGAAGGAGGAGAGATTTCCAGGGAGAGAGAGAGAGAGAGCTTCTCGTAATAATTAGTTTGCTGCTTGCCCGAAGACAACAAGCGCAGGAGCCTCGATCTTGAGAGTTGAGTTGATTTTGGTTTCCCTTATAGTCTTAGTGCCAGCGCCGAAGTTTTCACCATTTTTTCACCCTCTATTTTAGGGATAATATATAGTAAGGTTGTCGTCTTCAATGTTTTTTTTTAAATTTTCGGTTTCACTGTTTTCGATGGATTATAAAGAGCCAACAAGACAAGCCTTTTTGATGTTAGTTAGTAACCGTTGTTACGAGTATTTGAATGTATAATAGTTCCATCATTCTCCCAGATTGTAATTATACCGGAGTGCAGCTCCCCAAAGTTTATCCTTTCCATTAATCTGCTCCTAATGCATTGTAGTTTTAATTAGTTCGATAAGACCGGGATAATACATTTGTCAAATTAACCGAAATTGTCAGCCCCCCCCCCCTCCCCCCCACGCATCATTTGAAGAAGACTTTCTCTGTTAATTTATTGAGAGTGTATTTGGTCATATTTTCTCTTCTGAGCCTTCGAAATATCGTAACAGCCGAGCTCATCATTTCATTTTCACTTTTCATTACTCTAATTATACAGGAAATAATCTAGCGAAACCTTACGTATGTACGTATGTATGTGATATCTTTGGCCTAGATAATAGATCTGGAAGGCAAAAGAACTTTCCTCTTTCTACCATATTATATAGTTTCCAAGGTACCTCTGTGCCTCTAAGTCCAATCAAGCAATATAGCCGCTGGGCTTTTCCCACATCTATGTCCACCACCGGATATATAGCCCCGGCGATTATGTAGCTCGTATTGAATATACCGCATGTACACTGTACAGTGAATAATTTAATAATTTATAGCTTTCGGGATATTCTGATGCGTCATAAATAAATAGCGCAAAGTGAGAGATAGGATGTAAAGACACATATCAAAATGTATAAATTTTAATTTTCAGCGGTTTGTAATGGTTTTCTCCACACTGCAGGAATTATTAGTGAGCAAGATGACGCAGGAGAACTGTAGGCTGCATTTTACTTATATAATTATCATTTGCTCAATTTCACGCCTGACTACGGCATAAACTGTGAATATTTTAAATAACTGAATTCGTGTTTGATGCATATATATATCCTAACTTCGTTCTATATGGTTTCACCTTTAATAATATATATTTTGTGAAATGCATAAACGAGTTGATGGAAGCATATTTCTCTCTTCCAGTAGGCACCGTTTTCTTTGGCTGCCATTCAGGGCACGTTATTACAAAAAGTCTGGAATCCTATTTACTTTTTTTACATATAATTATTTCCCTTTTCACTCTCGCCACTGCTCGAATGATTAAAACAACACGTAAATCTGTTCTTTATTCCTCCCCAGGCTTTCTCCTGTGTTGCTAACTTTAAGTCATGATCGCTGTCAACCATCTGTACATATATATTGTAACGAAAAATTTTCGTTGGGAAATAAATTAATGGCCATCATTTTGAGGAGTAACCGGTTCTGAAATCTGAGGCCCAGCATATCTCTATAGTATATATATTGCTTGGTGTATTGCGAGATGCATGGATCTGATCAGGAGTGAGAAATATATTGATCTGTGCGGCTGTATGACATGTATAGAGAGAGAATAGATTTTGATCACGGTGTCCCAAATTGAAGACAACCTTTTTCTTTCTAGTTCAAAGCAATCAATATATCATTCATATAACAAAATGGTTGTCTGTTTATTGGCATAAAATCGGCTGATTTTCAACCGATTAATGTCTGATTGTGAACAGTTTCGATTTAAAGGATTCTGTGATCAACTGTTCTGCTTTCTTTCAATGATTACCTATATCAATAGAAGGTATTATTTTCTATTTGTATCAGGTATATATATATATGCTTTAAACTTCTTTATAATGTGTTATTTGTATTTTCTACTTTCATGTTTTGGTTGGTAACCTTCCGTAATACTGCTAACGATGGACCAATACATGTAGTCAGTTCTAAATTGGTTCAATGGTTTTCCCCTGTATATATTATATGTGTGCATTTTGTAAATATTATGTGGTTAAGTTAGCGAAAATGTTAAATGTAATCATTAAAAGTTGAATTGAGATAGCTATATACAAAGAATCTGGTTGACACATGTTATAATATATATAGTCTATGTGGCCTACTATAACATATTTTATTAAAACAATTTTGACTTCGTTGGCTGACATTAAATGGGTATTCTCCTATCCTATATATTATACTGTTTAATAAAATTAAAAGAAAAATGTGGTTTTTGCTGAGAACAGCATCTGATTAATTTTTTGCAGCAGAGTGACTGTTAATACCATTTTACTTAATTATATCATATCTAGAAAGCATAATGGACAATAATGATTTACAAAAAATGTAATTCAGAAGGATTTTATAATTATCCCCATTTTAAATATGGTTTATTGTTGACTAATGGGAGTATACGATTGAAGAACGTTCATATGATATAATTAAGCATAATTATTTAAGTTAATAAATAGAAATGTATAAAGGGAAATGAATTATAGTCTCCTGGTATATAGCTTGGAATGTGAACGTAAGCATGCATGATAATGCTCATCTTCTGTTTAGATGTGATTTGCATATTTTAATAATGAAATTGAAAAAATAATGTAAAAAACGAACTCTTTTAGTGCCGACGTTTGTTCTGTCTTTAAGACATTATTTTGATTAGATAACGCGTTTCTCTTGTATTTATTAATTATCTGGTCCCTCGAGGCGCGCTTAGAGGTAATCTACAGCGTATATTAAATTATGACATTTTATCTCAAATTCGACTATCTATAAAGTACCCTACCTATAATATATAACGTCTATTTTTCTCTTTCATTTCAGAATGAAGAATATTCATCCGCAGATATATGTGTTTGTATTTTATGTTTGTCTATCTGTTAACATATCACATGTGAAACTATAATTAATTATTACCCCCTGTAACCGATTGTTTGGCACCTTAAGAATTATCTAGATTTTGGCTTGTAACTTTGTAACTTATCATAATTCTGGCTTGTACCTCTGTACCTCACATCATGTGGCTATGTTATTTAAGCATCTCTTTAATACTTAAGAGTCCCTCCCGGCTTGTACCTTATTTATTTCGTCATCTTTTGCGTCGCTATTGTATGTGTATATCTATATATATATATACACATACCTGTTTTAATGGTATCTTTTGAAATATTGAATTTTAGGATTTTTCTTGTCTGCTGCTTTCAAGATACCTACCTATAATACTTCTCTAAAATCCCATTGCACACAATCAATATATTTTTGTTAACTT
Source organism: Coelogynopora nodosa (assembly GCA_034780555.1). Classification (NCBI taxonomy): domain Eukaryota; kingdom Metazoa; phylum Platyhelminthes; order Proseriata; family Coelogynoporidae; genus Coelogynopora; species Coelogynopora nodosa. The sequence goes on from JAUZND010075501.1 coordinate 4,394, forward strand.
TGTTAAAACTACATATATATATATAGTTAGGACATATATCATTACAATTTACCGCCTTGCTATTTTGACGTTTCTGCTTCCTTTTTTAAAAACTTTTAAACTGTCAATTTCTGACTGACCACTAATTCTGAATATGGCCTTAATTTTCTCTCAATACCTTCACATGTATTTTGCCTCTGCTTACTTATAATATAATATATTTAGTTTCCAGGTGATTCTGTTGCTTTTATTGGTATCTGTATCTGCTTTAATAGAAAACAAGGGCAACACACCTCATCTACTCTTGTAGCTCTCTTTGACCAGCAGAGACAACAGAGACCTGCTCTTTCATCAGTGTTTCTCATTGTGTTTTGGTGGAAAATATACTAACACGGTGGCGATGTGAGTAACCTGTTCACAAAATACGAATACCCTTTTATAGATTTAAATTTTAATTTGAATCTATAATTTAAAAAATGTAGGATCTTGATTTATTTCGAAGGTTTTTTAATTCACCGGTAATTTTCCAAATGGCGTAAGTCAGTGACTATATCTCCATTGCTGGTTGAAGTATCTAATAAGTAGATACATTTGTTAATGCATACCTGTTGATAGACTTAATAGAAACAACTACAAAATGTTATCGGTATGGTCGGTATAATCGGTCTAGTCCTCCTGAAAACCTAAAATTTGTCACAAATGCCCTTACGGTAAAATACAGGTTCAAGTAACACATACAATTGTTGAGAATGCAAAACATCCTCAGTTAGGTTATTCTCAAATGAACAACTGAGACGCATCAGAATTTTATAGAAATGAAAGAATGCATATCTATATAAAGGGATTCATATTTTGTAACTTACAGCTTGTTGTCGTCGATCGGTCTTGTTAGTAACATCTGCTGTGCTGGACATGTGTTTAACCCTGACAGCCCTCAGCTTCAACTGAGGAAATAAAATAATACTTTTGGTAGTGTTTTTGTTTTTATGTAATATTAATATATCTTTAATGCTTGCTATCATGTCTTGACATGTATTTCGCTTATTGTAAGAACTCTTTACATTAGTCAGATAACTAAGGTGATCACATTATTCGACAATCGATCTTTTATTTACTTTAATTATGTCCAGGCATCGAGTTGATTATTGTTATTTGTGACTTGACTCGTCGCTATGGTTATTGTAGAAAGGATTGTTACTATGGTTATTGTTGAAATGATTGTTACTATGGTTATTGTTGAAATGATTCAATTGTTACTATGGTTATTGTATAACTGTCTATCCTGTCGAATTAGTATTTATGGATTTCTGAATTATTATTACCATCTCTATACATTAAAATCAATATTCAACAGTATTATTGTATCAGTTAATTTGCAACCTTTCTATCTTGTATTCTCATTCGTATTATTGTAGTGTGGTGGGTCTTGAGGTCTATTCACACAGAGCGCGACGCGGACAGCAGAAATATTAATTAACACAAAGCACTACGGTAACTACTAACAGGTAGCCTTGTTCACACGGAAATGAAATGTCCACCTTGCTGCTCGACGTCGCAAAAATATGTTCAATTCGTCAAGTCACACTGAAAAATAATGTAGTCAACAAGCGCAACATCGCATCGCGTCGCGTCGCGTTCAGTCTGAATAGATCTCTAGTATCTCTAGCCAGTTTACCTGTATTATCTCCTTAATAGTAGGCGAGTACCTCGGTATAGTACAGTGTACCGTGTTGGTGTTAGAGCGTGTCCAAAACTTCTATACGCCTTTGGCAGCTACATTGCGACATCTCTGCAGACTTAACGCATTCAGTCTTGGCGCGCGATATAGATTTTTGAACTTTTCTCTGGGACTTGTTGGTCATTCGCTACAATCTCAATCCATCATGTGTGACAAGCGGGAGAAAGTTTCCTGGTATCACATACTGGCGAGCTCACCATTGGCGACCCTTTAAATGTGTAAGATTGAAATCGGTGATAACTTAATTGATTTATTGATTAAATATCATTTGTTCATTTTTAAAGGTCAGTTATTTAAAAGGGAAACAAAATTTAGCCTTTTATAATGTTAATAATATCATACAGGTCAGAATCTGTAGTTTTCATAATTTTATTATTATTTATTGATTTTAGATATTCGGTTCTACTTTTAAATCGATATTGTTTAATTTCTCCTGATCCTGCCTCTTTATTTAACATGAAAGTTGGCAATTATTTACCGCTAATTAGCTCTATTTGTGCGCCTACAAAAGCTATGTTTCTATATATAAATTAGTGTAATCTATTTCGAATTATGATTTTTAAATACAAAATCAACAACTATTAATTGTTTTAATGTTTAGCGCACTAATAAAAAGCTGTATAACATATTTCTTAAAGTATATACATATTTTAGTTGAGAAACTTTTTAGTAAGCAAAACTGTTCACAGAAAAATTGTTGAACTGAAAATATTAACAAATTGATTATTTTTAATCGATTTATTAATTAGGATTATTATAGATTGATTTGATTAGAAGATATTGATTTTTTAAACTTTAATGCACGGCGATATGATCTCCCTACGCCAATTACGAATTGTATTTACCTCCCGATCGATTTCTTTCAAACCGATCAATTTCTTTCGCGCCTGACTGGCAGTACAAGGCATCTGATTGGTTGCAATTGTGTGAGCCCTATTGTCAGACTGATACCGGCCGAGAGTGCGTGATAGAGCGAGTCTGTGTCGCTTTGTCAGCTGCCCGAGGGATGTCTTCTCTGCTGACTTTGGCTCAAACCTGGACAAGCGCTCTCTCCGTTTCTCTCGCTGTATGATCCAGCTATGTAGTGTGTATTACACACGACTATCGATTCCTGATATATCGATACCTCTGTGAGTTCTGTAGTTGGTCTCTCGTGTTCTTCACTGTTGTTTTTAGTACTGGTATTGATTTTGAACTGTTTATGGTCGTTTCTATTGAGTTTATTGGCAATAATTCTGGTTTATTTTGTTTTTGAAATATTTCTACCCTTTATTTTTTTGTAATATTTGACAATTGAATCTCTATTTTTGTTGTTTTTTCTCCTCTTAACGATCGAGAGGCTCGTTTGATGTTAACAATTGTTTTGTTTTAGTTTAGTTTATATTATTAGTATTATTAAACTGGAAGTATTATATTTTCCCACTTTGGAACACTTAGTTTCATATACCTATTCACATTGATTCACATATGTTCTCAATGTTGATATAATATTATAGTTAATTAATAGTTCTAGAAATAATACTACAAAACTGATTTTTTGCATTTGTCTGCTTTTATAATTTCTGTTTTACTCACCCCGATGTGTACCGTCGCCGTACAACGGGGCAGTCAATGTGTTTTGCTCCTTTCCCTGTTTCATATATATATTCGACAATCATTTCCACATACAGTTAAACTGCGTGTTACCAAATACAATCGTAATTATTGTTTTCCATTCCTTTTTGTTATTCGTTTATTTTTTCATATTTATTCCTTTTAATGCAATATATCACCATATTATAGTCTCCAACTGTTGACGATATTGTGAATGACATCATGCGTATATACTCGTTGTGAAATGTATGTTATATACTCGATAATACCAAGATGTAATTTATAACAGAAGTGAAGTTTTCTTTATCTGTATGTTCTCTTTATCTGTATGTTCTCTATCTCTGATAGATTTGTCTTGTTGACATGTATGTCTTATCACCCCCAATCAATATATAACATGTACCGGTTAATGGAACACCCCAACCCAGCTTTCATTAATTGTTATCGCTTAGTTATTGTTTCCCGCCTTTGTGCTTCAATTATATATAATATATACATATAGATATATTATACACCGTAAAAGAAATCTATTAATACCAAAGGTTTATATCTGACATTCTTGCACATGTAACTGGCTGTGGTATATTATGCATTATATATTTGTGTCTTGATATGCTTTGCTCTCTTTTTCAATACTGCCAATCTTTTATTCAATTGCTTTGATTCTTTACAATTATATATCTACACCTATTAATATAACTTATTGTTTATACACCTGACATGCTATATAAACATGAATATATATATACATCCTTTATATATATACAGTCACTCACACAATCTTTAAGCTTCTTTTTGACCGACTTTACTTTATTTCAGTGATAATTGCTCAGTGCTTTTTTGTTATATATATATGATATCATAATATATACACTGTATTCCAATATTCGTACATTTCGTGCTCATATTTCCCTTTCTGCTTTACACCTGCTTCTCACATTCACAATTGTTACTATTATTATATGTTATGCATTGAAAATACACGACATAAAATGCGCACAGATTGGTGGTTTTGCTGTTTTGCTCAGGTTGGAGAAGGGAGGGAGGGACTGCTTAGTGTTTTGCATTGTTTGTATATAGACTGATTTATTTTGAAATATTTACCGGAAATTCGTTTTGATGTGCGCTGCTAGCTGAGATAAAACTATGCTGTGCAGTCCGTGTTATTTATTTGGAATAAGTGATTTGGAAAGGATGTTATTTATCCATTAAACTCTTTTGCTGGAGGATACTATGACGTATTGGTAATATAGGCCAATACTTAAATTCTTCGGTTGAAATTGAATTTAAATTCTTACAATTTACAGCGTGATGCTGGAATGTTTTCTAATTCTTTGACAGATATGGTTTTATTGACTTTTGCGTAGTTTTCCGAAAATTGATAACTTTTTAAAAGTTTAATATTTGGAAACTAACAATTTCATTTGATATTTTGATGTCCGTCTTAAATGTGCTCGATGGTGATTTATACAACAGTCTATCTTAAACTCTGACATTTTGATTGTGTAATGAATTATGATTTATTTTAACTAAATGAGTTTCTAATGATCTTGTTTATAAACTTTACATTTATTTTAATGAGCGAAAAAATTCATTACAAAATATTTTAGAAAATATAAAAAGGGGTGTATGTAATAATTTTGAAGTCATGCTGAAATATATAACTAAATTGAAATTGATTAATGTTTTGGAGCTAGACATTCACATAATTATTTAAATTCGATACATTTCTTGTTTATATAGATTAGTTTTATTAGACAGTTACTCTTCCGTTAAATATAATATTTATGGTTGAACAAACTTAAAACTGGTCATTTCGTAATATAGTTTACAATAGCTAGGTGACGCTATTTAATGATAGTCGAACTAGATAAATTAATTATGGTATAGAACTGTAGACTTATTTTACATTATAATATAATTACATAATTTATTACACAACAATTTGTATATTATAGTGTAGTAATAAAATGGATATTGTTTTTGGTTGAATGTGTTTAATAAGGATCATTATTAGTTGAATAATGCCATTTAATTGTCAACAATTACTTTTCAAATAATGTATACAATTTTATCTTATAATTTAACAATACCTTATTTTTAAATAAACTTATAAATGAGGATACCTTAATATATGCTGATATTGTGATAATCATTTTATGTATCACAAGATTAATTGCTACCGAAAAATATTGATCACTTAATATTTTTAACCTCCTCTGTATAACTTATGCATCGAAACTATATGAATTCCCTTTTAACATCAATTTTAAATTTAGCTCACATATGTTTGGTGGTTTCCCATTACTCCAATATATACATACAGAAATTGGTTGAAATATGACAGAAAAAGCCAAATTAATTGATTGAAATGTTTATAAAAGCATACATGTAAGCCCCCACTGGTCGCCATCGTTGGTCCATTAAGCCCTGTCAGTTCCCATGGGAATAGAGTGTGGAGTGTGAAATATAGGTCTCCAAATGTTTAATTTAAAATAGCCGAAACATTTTTTTAAAATCCCACCACCAAGAAATAACTATAAACAGGAAGCGGAAGTGAGACTGAAAAAAGAAAAGGCGACGACAGAAAACGAGCACGCTAAAATAACAGTGTCAATAACTTATCAACTGAATATAGGCTACAATATACTACAGCCTCTTGAAATGTTTCAAAAGAAGACTTCGCTAAAATGATGTACGAAAAAGTTGCTATCTCGATAGTGGTGAAGAATGCTTATTGTTTTTTACTCTTGTGTTTTCCTGAGGAATTCTTAAAAATGTTATCCCTGCTGCTTTTGTGTGTGCCTAAGTACTAGCAGACTATATACAGAATATCCATAAGTTTTTCTCAAATAATATAATTCGAAATTCTTGTTCATCATAGTTCGCGTTTCTGCGTCAATTTCCCGTCAAACTTATCCCACGATTGAGTGAATCTGCCAGTCATTTCGCGACAATCAGTCAGTCACTGGGTGGAGGGGAGGGGAAGGAAGACTATCTCGAGGAAGAGAATTTGGAGCGCCCCGCATACCGAACATTTATCGGTCCGACCAGCAGAAGGAAACGAGAAATTGCGGTCCCAGGAGATCGAGTTCTCCAACTATAAAACTTGCGGCAGCGCCCATATATTGTCTAAGTATTTCGAGTCTTCCAACGACTGTGGTGGGTCTTGTCGGGTATGGTATATAACTACAGTATATCTGGCAGAAAGTTATAATATTTATAATATATATATTGTCTCTTATTTATTGTACATAGCGAACTATGCAGCATAAATATAGTTACAGTAGTCATAGCTTTTTTTAACTTATAAACAAAATCGGTTAAATATGCTTTTTTAATATTCCGTTATGATATCATTTAGATATTTCATAAATTGTTATTTGTTGGTTGCAAACCAAAGCTTGTTTGGTTAAATTAAATGTATTGTTTCTATACATATACACACAATTTTTTGTAACAAACCTTGTTGTCTACATGGGTAACGAATCAAACTACTGTACACTTTATTTAGAAGGATACTTTATTTACAATTTATGTACATTACATGACATATGGTATCACAGAAACTGAGCAAAACGGTTTTTTGTACTGAATAACACTTTTTGAAAGACACTGATGGAATCTGACGATTATATCTGACGAATCTGACGATCTACAGAAGAATGTTTGGGAGAGATATGACCGATTTAATATGACTGATATAAATCTTATTGTAGTGTCTATACATTATCGCCAGAAAAGGGAATATTTCTATCATTTTAACATGCCTAGATATATATACTTATTATTTTAGTTTCCAAATAAAAAATGTATGACATAAAATCTATACATGAATGTAATAAAAAAGCACACAATGAATTATTTAACGAATTAATCAAAATGTCATATAAAATTCTTTTTTAAAAGTAATCGTATTTAAAAAAGAATCTGTTTTCGTGTTCTTAACAACAAGTAAAAACAACCAAACATATCTGTACGTTTCAAAGCGATCCGAGTGGCAGAACATTCCAGAACATTATTGGAACATATGACCTATCTCGATCAGTACTGACGATGTATAATTATTTAAAAAAATCTAGTTCTAATGAATCAATCAATCTGAAACTTCATGGAATATATTATACTGTATATACATTATTTTAAAGCTATAGTGTACAAAATTTAATACCATTCTGATATGTAGTATAGATTTTTTGTTTTCATATGTATAAATCTGGTTACTTCACATAATATAATGTGTTGCACTGCAATCTGCATAATTTGAAATAAAATCAAAGTAAATAAAAATCAATACAACAAGTCGATTCAGTGGCCCGCTATAATATAGCTTTGTTCTCAATATTTTATGTGATCTGGCCTGGTATTTACCCCCTCCACCCCTCCATTCAACCAATGTTCCTGTAGCTATATGTAATTTAATAGCGCAGTTTTATAAGTGAGTATAGGCCTATAGAGTAGAAAATTGAAAAGAGAATAATTATTTTACATATTAGATTAAAAACATATTATTTTTAATTAAGAAATTACACAACAATGAACAAGTGAGGAAATAAATACAAAATTAAAATATTATTAAAAAATTCAATTAAACATTTTTAAAGATTATTCGGAATAATTCTCCATGCAATGATGCAATAGAGTATACTTAGATGATAATAATTATATTTATTTTGTGTAAATATAGGTGAGGAAATTTTTTTGAAATGATGGAGAATTATTATTTATTTTTTGGTATAAACTTGAGACAGGCTTTCTCTCTCCATAAAAAATATAAAGTTCGCTTCTTTTTATCACTTATAAATCCAGTGAAGGAGGGTGTACTGCTGATCAATTAGAAGTATGTGCATATTTAGTATAGAATCCCATTTTGTTATACTGATGAGGGTTACAAGCCCCGAAATCGATCTGCAGATGGATTAACCGGTTGATTACTCTATTTATCAAAAAAACTTTCATCTATGGACATTAACATTAATTGTGAATTTAACTTCGTTTCAGACAAAAAAACAAAAAAGGCTTATCAACCATCTATATATATATATATATAAATTAATTAAATCGATCTATCTAATGGCTCACAATAAACAACGGATACACTATAATGCTCGCTATTGAACATTCGCTATATATATATTGGACGTTTCCAGCAGGCATTCCGCCTCTTTCCCCTATATATTTTCATGACACAAGTTTGTTTAATATTGATCCTGATCCATTACCCACAAGGGATCCATTTGGCTGCTAAGAGGGATGAAGGCATCTAATCAGGGAAGTGAACATCAAACCCTGTTGTGCATATGCGTGTTCACGGAGTTGTTCTCTCTTTGATATTATATTATATTAAAAGTTTGTGTTTGGCAAACATCACCTCGAGTCTTCAATATATATAGCTAGGGTGGAATGCAGCTGAGCAATTATCTATATACCAGTTGACGATATTGAAATGAAATGCGGTGAAACAGAGAGTCTGGAATAACGAATAATTACTGAAGTTGTTATACCGTGCAAGATCCCTCGGCAGTGATGTAAATTTAGCATCAATCATTGGGGAATGCATTGTAAATATAGTGAATCAAAGGCAATGTTATTTACCATAGGTTCAATGAACTATGCATTCTATACCAGAGCAGTCGATTAATAAAACCATCATAATTAAATCATAGTCATAAAAATTTAATTAATCATTATAAATTCCTTATTACCATCGATTTTAGTTATTAAAAAATCGCAATTAAATTTATTTTAAAGTTAATTTAGTATGACTGTTAGTTTTGTATTTGAAATACTTAATCGATTACTTAGTTAAGTAAATTGCTTGCTTGTGCTTGCTAGTGTGTCATTTTCGGTTTATTTTTTGCGTTAGATGTGGCTTACTTTTATTATAACTTTATCCATTTCTATCTGCCTTGTACCATTTCTTCCTGTCATGTACCATTTCTTCCTGTCATGTACCATTTCTTCTTGCCCTGTACTATTTCTTCCAGTCATGTATCTTTTCTTCTTGTTGTGTGACCTATTTTCATTAATATTATTGATAATATTCATAGTATTTATAGTCTTGATAATATTCATGGTATTTATAGTCTTGATTATATTAAATAGAATTGAGGATATTTCGGACGAAATTACTTATACTGATGTTGATAATAATATTGATATTATTTAAGTTATTGACGTCACAGATATTATTGATTAAGTTGTTGATATATCTATTGGTTTTTCCAAGACGCTTGACACTATTTCCACAATTATTACACAGCAAAATGCTGACCATTTTCATAAATTATTGTACAGAATTTTATTGATTCACTATATTTGACCCATAAACGAAAAAAATATTCCATAGTCTATTTTTTAAATAAACTAACATATATTCAAAATTTAGTTGCGCAAAGTACGATGTTTTTAGGCTGAAACACTTTTCTCTAACTATTTCTTGACCATTTTTTGTATTATTAACAATAAACAGAATTATTATATTCATACACATCATCTCAATGGAGTACAGTCGAAGTGAGAAAAAAGGATTTAGATAGTGAGTTCATTTAAAGTTAAGAATAGAAATATTATGAAAATATAAATGTTTTGATAAGTTTCCAGAACTTATGAAGGCTTTCCTCATTGCGACAATCTTTAGGGAAGGCTATTCCACAAGCGAGGAATTCCACACTACAATGTACTAAATGTGTGGAGAATATTCCACTGCAAGTGTGCAAAGATGTTGTGTCAATTTAACACACCCTTCTGGACCGCACCTGGCAACATATAAGGTCTTCAAATTTACTCTTATTGACAAAATTAAAAGTTTTAAAAATATCAATATATCGATATTTTTAAAATTAAAAACTAACAAAAAGCAAATAATATTAATATTCATCAAATGCTAATTTATCGAGTATTTTGTCTTCACTAATTATTAAACATACTTGCTTGGTGAATCATAAAAATTAAAGTTAAATGTACATGATATTCATAAAATATTATTATAAACATTGCTGCAAAACTTTAGTCCTATATATATATATACCGTTTTATATGTAGCAACATTGAAAAGTTGACTCGCAGTTCTTCCACTATTTACTATTGCTTCCAAAAATACAACACACAGATACACTGTTTTAAAATAAATGTTTTTAACTGTTTTATTTTTAGAGTGAGTGCTTCACATGTTGTTTCATACATTATAAGGAACATATAAGGAACATTCGACTGGCACGATGGATTCTATTAGCACATGCACCTCACTATGCTGAGCCATGTCCCGTTTAATTTCCGCTATTATACTTTGCAGTCGTCACAATAATTAAATTCATTCCACACTGCTGTATATAGTAAATGAAACCGATTCGTTCGTTATACAGTATATATATATAAACAATATTTAATGCAATCTTCAGCGGCTTCAGTACACATACGATTTATTCAGATTTAGGTTTTCAGACATTAGTTATAATCTACAACTTGCCTACTCCGTATTTCGACAGAGATGCAAGTGGCAAGGATATATACAAGACATGCGGTTCATGATCATAGATAAGGAGACAGAACTGCTGACTCATGAACAAGTGGCAAGGATATATACAAGACATGCGGTTCATGATCATAGATAAGGAGACAGAACTGCTGACTCATAAACAAGTGGCAGTAAGGATCTTGGGAAATTATTTCAGAGAGCCAAGGAACCCAGGAACGGGGAAGTATAAATCCTAGCAGCAGATATATACAGGGTGTTTTCTCAAAAGTAAACGAACCCAATTAGTGTTTCATATAGTAATGCATTCCACAAAAAGTGGTTTCGAAACTTTTTTGAATACTTTTTTTCAGGAACTAATGCTTAGTTTTTCTCAAATAAATTCTTGATCAATTACACCTTTGAATTTTCTTATAAACAATAAAATTATTAATAATATTTAGATTTTTTTGAATCTGTTGTTGCTTTGAAAATATACAGTTTACTTTGCATTCAGGGTAATTTTTAGGAAACCATCGTATTTTTAAATGTACTAAGAATTAAACCACCGTGGGTGGAAGTGTGTTTCAAATGCTTAACAAAGCTAATTAATGTTGTGCAGATTTCAGAGATGTCAGAGTTTGTAATATATACGATTTTTGAAAGTCCAGATAATATGTCATATATTATTGAATGTCAATATGATATGTCATATTTTGAAAGTCAAAATGACATGTTATATTTTAAAAGTTAAGTTGATATATCAAGTTTGAAAGTCAAGATGATATATATTTTGAAAGTCAATATGATATATATTTTGAAAGTCAAGATGATATATATTTTGAAAGTCAATATGATGACATATTTTGAAAGTCAAAAGGATATGTCATATTTTAGTTATACATTTTATAAAAATGTCTAAGATATGTTAGGAAGAATTTTATTAAATTCTGAAAAAATTTGGCCCCAATACAATTGCCACACTTCCCGACTGACGCTGATATATTTATCATTTTAAATATTTTTTAAGAATAATTTTATAAAAATACTATATTTGTATAATAAACTATATACTAACTGCATAATGCATACAATTAAAACTACATTTTTTGATCAAATAATTTAATATTATATAATACAGACAGTGACTAGAACTTCATTAAAAAATTTAAAATATTCCTAAAAACACATGCTCAGTTGAAAATAATAATGTTTCGATCTGTTTTCCAACTGATTCGCCAGTTGATCTGGCTTTTATAAACATTTCAGTGCAGCAAGCTTTGGAACATTTCAGTGCAGCAAGCTTTGGAACATTTCAGTGCAGCAAGCTTTGGAACATTTCAGTGCAGCAAGCTTTGGAACATTTCAGTGCAGCAAGCTTTGGAACATTTCAGTGCAGCAAGCTTTGGAACATTTCAGTGCAGCAAGCTTTGGAA
>JAUZND010075512.1:2028-15399 GCA_034780555.1 Coelogynopora nodosa
ATTGTTACTGTTTCTACATTGTTACTGTTTCTACATTGTTACTGTTTCTACATTGTTACTGTTTCTACATTGTTACTGTTTCTACATTGTTACTATTTCTACGCGCAGTACAAAATAATTTAGGCGTTGTTAGATATATTGTTGGACAATCAAATATATAGGATAAAGTTCGTTAATATAGAATTTCAAGATGGATTTGTACATTGAAATATAAAGCTTGGATAAGCTGTCTCAATTATGTTTTATATATATTAATATATTTCTCTTCTATTTTTACTATTATACGACGCAATTATAATTTAAACATAACGCTCTTTTTGTATTTATCGTATGTATAATTGACTTTATACATAAAAAAACACCAAAAAATTACCACAATAAAAAAAGTAATTTCCGATTTGAGTGGCTGTCATTTCATAAATTATATATTAAATTAACTTAAGCGACGTTATAGCATTAGCTTTATTTTTAAATTCAACCTCTACTGATTTCATTTTCAAAATAAAATTAGCGTAATATATAAAATATAGATACACAATAAAAGGAATAGGTTACTAAAAATATCTAAACGGAACAACATAGTTTTATTTTTTATAATTTTGAAACGTTCATTAATGTCATAATAATTTAACCATATTAATATTTTTATTTAAGTTCTGATAGGGTTAATATATTTTAAAGTACATTTTCACTTAAGTTCCAACACTATTAGAATCACACCAAAATGTGTAAACATATTTCTCTTCATAAACATTTCTCTTCATAACTCTGTTTCTCTTTCTTTCTATCTATCTTATTCACTCAAATTTAACTATTTTTATTTAATATGTTTTCAAAATACATTAGGTTACTACTATAATAGTTCACAATTCCGAATTGAAATAATAATTTTCGCTTCTATTATATTTCTTGATATCTCTGCTGACGTTTAATAATGTCAAATTTCACTTACTTCCAGAGCGTCTCCAACTACCTAATTTTGAGTTTAGCAGTTGCTGATCTTATGGTTGCTACGCTAGTCATGCCCATCACGGCTCTCCAAGAAGTTTCGAAGCAGTGGTGGCTTGGTAAGGGAATCCATGCAGTTAATTTATGTATTGACGTAACTTGTTTTAAGCAAAACAAAATTATACACGTTTAAGCTATAAACATTAATTTCATATGCCAACCAAATAAATAGGAATGTAATGAGCTATCGGCTACGTGTCCAGATATCTTTGTTTTGTTATTCTGCTTTTTACAAGCGACAATCGTTTTTACCTAATAAATAAGAACTAAAATGTTTATTAAAATACCACACTATCAATTAATTAGTAACATAAGGCCTAAAAATATTGTATTTTTTAGCGAAACAATACTTTAAATCAAAAATTTATGGAGGATTTAAAACATCATATATGTTATTCTATTCTCGTATGTTTACGTTCAATACTGTATTTCATTGTTACTTTCAAATCTTTGACACAACGCTACTGTGTAGCCAAATCAATTGCAAACGAACTAAAAACATAATTATATTCTGTACAAACTCAATATTTCCGCACAACTGCCTTGATTGCTTTATGCAAAACTGGTACAGTTTTTAATCTCCAGAGAAAATTTATCACATTGTTTTTAATAGTCAAACTTACATTTTTAAAACACACTTTGAATTATGTTTCACGAACTAACTCCTACATGTAATATTTTAGTTACATAATGTGTTACAAATCTTTAAAGATGTTTAAAAATCAGATCAAACTGAAACGCATGTTTTGGGTAAACAAAATAGAAGTGTTAAGGATGTCATTTACTGTTTTATATTTTGTAATGTTCATAAGCATACCATGTTTACCCAAAGAATGCGTCTTTCAGTTTGATCTTTTGTAATCAGTCTAAAACATATTGTTAATAAATTTGTCCAATCCTTAAAGTCTATTTTGTTCTCATATTACAACAACGTCTACCCTGAAGTAATAAACAAATGTTACATGACAAACAGCTTGTAATGATTACCTAGCTCCTGAATTAAACCTCGCAGTCTCGATAATAATCGGTCTGCACACTTTGTGATCACCCTGTAATTAGTTATGGTTACATTAGGAGTTTTACTATCGAAATGTTGTCATTAAATGTAACAGTTGACCGGGTATAGCTGTGTTTTATATGTATGACTAATCAGAAACGAGTTTAAGAAAATTACGTATTTTTAAATTGTTTCACATTATCTGATAGAGATAAGAAATTTTAGAAAATATTAATAGTTTAATTTTATCACTAAAATAATGTTTGTAATTATTATAAATTTTGTAGAGCGTCATATCTCACATTAAAATAGTTTTAATTTGATTTCTAAGAAAAATTGATGTCCTCATGAGGGACATATCCAAAACTATATTTTTCTAGAATATGTAGAATTTGGATTTATTTCTCAGTAAATAAAATGTAAAGCGTCATATATGGAAATGTTATGTAACTGTCTCAATAATTTGAACTAATAGGCATGTTAGTAGTTTTGATACCCGTCAAGTTACAATCAATACAATCAGTCAATACAAGTTACCAATCGTTTCTATAACTTATTAAGTTAATGTTCTTTATATTCTTAAGAGATCATTCAATAACGCTTTCCGTGTTTTAAACTGTCCAAAAATATTTTTTTTGCATTACTGTACGTCAGTAATTTCTATATATTTTAATAATAAAAAAATTATATCCGAAGGCTAAATAAGTTTATATAATATGTTATATAATTAAATCATAAAATATCGGATTTTTATGTTCTATCATTAAGATAATATAATCTTATGTATAGGTGGAAAAAACATATTTGAGAACTTTTTCGCGGTTTATTTTATAATATTACCATACTTTTTAATGACATACAAGATTTGGATACAGCCTAGCTTCATCGTGTGAACTGGTATCACCATCTTTTACATACAATTAATATTGATTATTGAATGGTAGCAAAATATCTGTTTTGCCATAAAATCTTCAATCCATGAGCACTCTCAGAGGAAAAGATTCACATAACAAACCAATAATAAAATGGACCCTAATTACCTGTTTTGCATGGTGTGCTCGAAGTAACTTTTTATTCCTTATTTATTTTTATTTCAATTATTGTTTATATTAGTATTATACCCTTCAGACTGAACAAGTTAAAATATTTTATTGAAAACTTTTGTATTAAGATCGATTTTAAGTAATCAATAAGGTCGCCGTATTTTTAACATATAACTCTAAAATGAAAATGAAAGCTTTTATCAATGTTTAATCAAATGTCTACTCACATAAATGTGGTGGGCGGGCTCGGACTTTTAAAAAGTCCATCGGAAATATATTTATTTCCTAAATTATCTTCAAACAATCTTATATGACCAACAAATCAAGACCACGTATATTCTATGTCGTTTATAAGATGTAAAGAATGGGAAAGTACACCACATAGCCCCTCAAAATAATGGAATATTTTTTCTATACTTCTTTATAACAGTATGAGAGTGATACGAAGAGATAAAACAGATTTAATAATACTTAAAAGTGTATAAGAGTGAAAGTTTATATGAAATCACTAAAAAATATCCTAGAAGTGTAGTACTGCAATAAAAAATGAATGGAAACCAGCATGTCTAGTTTTAGGAATAGAATCTACTAAACTTGGTAAAGATAATTGCTTGGTATTTGATATGTATACTATTGATTATTATATAATACGAAAATTTTAAAGAAAATAACATTATTTTTATATGATGGCTATAACCTCATACAAAAAAAATATATCAATATGACACAATGTTGAACTGTGACACTAAAAGCCATTCTTATTAAAAATAACATTTCTACTATCAAGTCGGAAATGCTTTCAATTTAAACAACTCATTTTATGACTATCATTAGTATTTTTATCATTAATACCAATTAGTCATTTGTGCGGTATTGGCTTCAAACACCTTTCGCATTCATTAACAAATGTTTTCTTATTACTTCTAATTAGTATTACATATTTTACTATATGGCTTTTCATGTATAGGACTAAATTAGGAAAACATTTCCTTCTTTAATTAGGTATACATATGATATTATACAACAAATGTAGCCTATATAGTTCATAACAAGATTATAAATAAATCCATCTTGTTTTTAGTCCTTGTTTTCACACAATTAAAGCTAATAGCAATAATTATAAGATGATAACATATACAATAGTCTTGATTGAAAATTATTTATAACAAACCCGTGTTATGTCATATATACATACGGCTCAGAATTCTTTTTGTTGTTGTATACATAGTTTAACCAATTGCAATATATAGTATAAATTATTTACATAAAATATGTCCAATACACTCAAGTATTATGTATTGCAATGATAAAAGTGTATAACTGTTTTCAAAATAATATGTATAGATATTGACGAACACTTAGATGTAATTACAGTTCCATTAATTATTCCTACACTGTTCCAACTGACGTGTATATTTTCTCAAGATGTACGTAATGTAAAACAGTAAAATGTAATATTTTAATGCTACGATAGAAAGTGATATATTATGGATTAAGAACATTAAAAGTTTATGAGATACATATTATATAAAAAATAATTTAAATGTAAATAAATAATTGAAAATAAACAATATATGTATATAGTTTTTATTTTGATTTTGATTTTATACATATATTTTATTAAATAATGTTTTTACCTATAACTCCGTGTATAATTAATACAAATGTGCAAAGGTTGAGTATATTTTTATAGTCAAGAAAACTTTCCGTGTTGTTCAAGATTAGTTTTATTGACATATTCTTTAATGATTTAATTCAATTTAAAATCACAAGAGTGTTTGTAAGCTCATGTTATTGCTATTAATAATATACCAATAATAATAATAATAATAATAATAATAATAATAATAGTAATAATCAAATTATGTAATATTTTAATGTCTATATAACCAAGCCCAAGTCTAATGTAATTTTTTAACAAATATTTATATTTAGAAAATACTTTTATTAATTTTTATCTGTGTATGATCTAAATATGTGGTTTATATTAGATTGATATTTTTAAATAAGTATTTTAGGTTATATATCAATATATATACATCGTTCTATGAGTTTATTAAGTCAACGTGTATACCTGGTCGGAATACAGTATAGTACATGTCAGTTGTACGGGCTACTATCTGAATGGAACGCTTCTCAACGTTCCGAAATTAATATACCTCCTCTTTTTTATATGTGTTATCCGTACCGATGAATAGATTTATAAAAATAATTATAAGCTTTATTTTTGTAAGCGCAAACTTACAGGAGAATTTTTCATGCAGCACGAACCCACTAATGGTAGCATACATTCGACTAACTCAGCTGTTAGCTCGAGAGCGGGTTCGAACCTGTTCCGAGACAACACCCTCGGCATCCGCGACCAGCGTCTTAACCACTCGGCTATTCCACCTCCCAATGGGATTAAATTGCCAGAAGATTGGGTTATAAATTAGTTAAATATTGCACACATATATATATATAATTTTAAATAAATAAATATTAAATAATATTTTAACGTTAACTTATATTCGACAAACTAAAGACAAATACAAAAATGCAATGTCTTGATAATTTTGTAAAATTCTTTAAATTTGACGTTGATTGTATTTTTCCGGAAGAAAAATTGACATCTTAGTCAATATTATTTTTTAATTTAAAAAATGCTTTGGCCAAACTGGTGTAAGTTGCAGTACAAGAAAAACTTTTGAAATATATTTTTCAATTTTGAACGGTGTTTATTTTTAAATTCCACGACTTTTCTAAATAAATTCAGAATACTTTAATATTTTACCTAGTACTTCCACTGCTTTTTTATAGCTAAAATGATAAAATTATTTTTTACATCAAAGTTGTATATATGTTTGTTTATATGTATATATTTATTTATACACAGTTAAACAGTGTCGCATGTCAGCTGTAATTATTCCGTTCTTTGCCGGAAGATTTTATATTTCAATCTTGGTTGATCAATCACAAGTGCTCGGGTTATTAATGCTCGTGATAATATTGCCTGAGAGCATCGATAAATATTCTCAACTCACGCTGTCAAAGATGTCAATCGTTGGCATGTTGAGATTTCCAAAGGTTTCTGTTGTCTCTCAGAAATTCTCTGTTTCTTTACATTCTATTTGGCATCCTCTAGAGATCTGAAAATGGAAGCTATCATACGACGACTTTGTTTAAAAATAAATACAATTAAAGTACATTGTTACAATTAAGCTAAAACACTGTAGAGGTAATGAAAAAACGGAATTACTTTTATGTACATTAATTTATATTTAATTTTTCTGCCATTTTTGAACATATACTATAGTATTCATCATTGGGATTATAAGCATAATGGAAACAATGTGCTGCTTTTTTATGTGGGAACGTAATAATTGATATAGTATGGATAATATCAGAATATACATAGTTTCGGCATATTTTATAGTTTAGTGTGCTCATATTATATTGAAATAATCAGTTGCATAAATTTGAATGTAAAATAAATTATTATATTTACTTACAGAAAAATCGTTTCAAATAGAATATAAAGGTGGACTGGGCAGAGGCGCCAGCAGAAAATCAAAATAAACCCAAGGATAGCATAGCCATCATCAAACTTAAACCACTTAAATTGACAGCCAGCGTTATATCATTATGTAAACTCTCTGCAATGATACTAATAAAATTGTAATAAATTGTAAAAAAATTAATAAAATAAAATTGTATTTTGACAGTTAAAATTATTAATTGATAAATCATAAATAGTATTTATTTTGTAATAGGGCATACCTTCTTAGTAATTCGTTATTGTAATTATTAACAGTAGTAGTATATCATAGTAGTATAATTTTGTTAACAATCGGTTTGTAAAATCTTAAAATACAATGTTCCATTTTAATAAAAAAATGTTTACAGAATTGAATAATTTAACTAAAATATTTAAATTAACTTAACTAAAAACGTGGGCATTTTGTCAACATGTTTATAATAGTTAGCAATTAACATGTTGAATATTATTTTATTCGACTTTTATTTTATAAAAAACGCTCCTTTTACTGTAAAATTTATCTAGGTGCCTAACTTAGAATTGGTTTCAAATAATTTAGTATAATTATGAAAATTGGTTTTAAAATACTTTCATTTTGCGTCATATGCATTTTCAATTAGTTTTGTTTCACCAAGTAAATTGAATAGGTAGCTGAATATAATACTTTTTTGTCTATATAATTATATATACAATGCATAGTATTTAAATCTAATTTAAACATTTAAATATTAATATATTTGAAAATGAATATTGTTTAAAAATGATTAGACATAATAGATAAAGATCAGTGATATTGATTAAATATCAAATAAAAAATAATTGAAAAAAAGTAATTTAATATTTATAAAAATTATATTTCACAACTATATTTACTTATGCCGCTTAATTAAGTGAAATGAATTGTATTTATTCCATATTCTGTTACGTTGTTCTAAATTGCCAATTTCACAATCAAAAAATAATCAAAAAAAGTAAATTATATCATAAACAATTCTAACTACATACATAATTAATTAACAATTGTGTGTGTCAAAATATAATTCACCGAATTATGATAAGCCCTACCGAAAACAATGCAAATCATAGATTACTAAAATGTTATGAAAAATGCCTTTGCAATTAATTGTCTAATAGATGATTCAGTCTGATGATATTAAAATTGATGAAATCTGATGGTGAAACTTTGTCAGGTAGGAAGTATTTGTGGCTATATAATCGATATAAATTAATGACTGATATAGTTGAAATAAACTTTAAAAAATAACGATTTGTTCTTACAGATAATTAATATAAATAATTAAATCAAACGGGAGGTCAATAATTTACATGGGACTAATAGCTTATAAACAGAAACAGATGAGAATAAAATAATAATAATAATAATAAGTAATATCATTAAAAAATAAAAAATAAATAATTACAATTAGAGATAAGGAAAAAAATCAATTATTTTAAAGTTTGCATGCCGTATTAATATAATAAGGAATGTGAACTAGTGAATGTTGCATCGACAAGCATACTTTAATTTTTTATTGTTCAAACTCCAATGAACAAAATGTCTAGATAAACAATGAATACTATAAAAATAACCATATAAACTATAGGAATAAATTTAATGCTTGTAACTTTTTAATAACAAAAGAAAAGTGATACAATTGATTTTCATGCACTCGATTCTTTGTTTCTTATGCATGCTATATGCAAATAAGTTTTGTAAATAATAGTATTCCACATTTCATTTAGTATATTGTTTCTAAAAATTATTTAAAATAATATGTTTCAGTTAAACTTTTCGCTTATAGTTAATGCCTTTTTAAATTTAGTTAAAATTAATCAGGATTACACTAAATCACAATTTTACCGAGAAAGAAATCCACAATAACGTAAACCATGACTATCTTTAAATTTATCATATAAGTCATGATCGAAAATTTTTCGAGCGGAATAGTTTGCGTATTCTAATTATTTTTCACTTGGATCTACACAACTAACAAGTATAGTTAAAAACATTATTAAACGTCAGAGACCAAATTATTCTTGAACTGATGAATAATTTTGCACTGGTATCCCTATACTCTCCATGAAAAATAGAAAATCTTTTATTAACAAATATATCTATTCACGCGAAAGAAAGCGTTTAATTTGCGTTTGTCTGAAAAATCAAAGTAATTATAAATAAATGCTATGAACAATATATTTTTTCATAAAAAGTAAATGGAAAAATCCGAACGCTTTTGACATTTTTATATTTCTTTGAGTTAATAATTTATGGAAACAGTTATTATCGGTATTTCCGTCTCTCAATTTAGTTCAATTGACCTTTTATCAACTTCGATTATTTTGTTTTAAAATTGAAATTAGTTTTTAATGGACAATTTAATACTATCAAGTTGTTTTTATGAACAATAGCACATATAAATATAAATATAACGAAACGAATTGTTTGCATGATCAAAAATAACTATAAAATATTTGGTTAAAACAAATTGCCGAAATTGAAAACATATTTTTTATTACGGTCAGAATAACATATTTTTGAAAAAAATGATGTATAAAAATACTAAAAATAAAATTGCAATAATTCGAACAGTGAACGTTTTGTTATTTGTCTGAAATCAAATTTAAAAATAATTGTAAACTTATTGTAAATTAATTAGTTACATTCAATGATAATGTGTCAAAAAAATTTGGATTAAATAATTTATTGAATTTAACTTGGGAGAAAAATCTAAATTGAATTGTTAATTATATTAAAATTATTAAAATAATTCAAAACCGAATAATTAATAATGACATCTTTTATACATATTTTAATAATATAAATATATGTAATTGTAAGAAAAAATATATTCTTTAAAATGTTAACCTTAATAAAATATAATTTACAGTATTAACAATAATTCCAAAAATTAGTAATTTAATATATTTCGAATAAAAATCTATTGTTGATATTTTTCAATTTATATTAAATACATTAAAAAATACACAAATGTGCATAAACAGAAAATAGTCAATATCAACATTTGATTTGATATTTGTCAAGAATATTACTTAACTATATTATCATGTATATAATTCTTAATAAATATATATTGAAACATATTTTAATCTAAAATAGAAATTATTAAAAGTGTAAATCTAGATACATTTATGACAATTTAAAATATATATAAAATTTTAAAGGAAAATGTATATCTATATTAAGCAACACTTTTTCCTATTAATTATTATGCAGAAATTAATGTAAATAATTACTTGCAAAATAGCAAAAAATAATTTCCCTTTTTCTTCAAACGTGTCAGCGTATCTACGCAAATAACCAATTCCTCTCGAAATTTGAAAACGTATCCTACACTTCAGGCATAATAATAATGATTATATTATATTGTACAATAATTTTAAAAATTCTTTGAAATATTTTCAGTTAAAAGACAGTCTATTTTATATCAGTAATTTATCTTTACCATATCGAATCTACAGCTATGGCAGTGCAAAGGTTAAGGACGAAGGATATGTAGCTATCTTTTTATAGTGTAGAGGAAGTGATTTCCATGTGATATGTATAGATTGACGAAACGTCATGTCAATACGGAAGGTACAGCTTTAAGAGATTTCGACCTAGTGATGGTTCCGGCTGGAATTTAGTAAATTATGCAGCTGCTTTGGATAAGAATTACCCATGGACTTGTCATCGTGTTAGGAATTTTAGTTCAGCTTCACTCCGTTTATGATTAATTTGAGTTTTATTTTTTGCATGACCAATTAACAAGCTATTATATAAATTGTGAGAAACTTACATTATGTAAAATTTTATTCAAATTATTATTAAATGTATCCATTTATAAATAACAGAATTGTGAGAATAAATGTCAGCATACCAGATACGATAGTGATAGAATGGGTGCCAATAATATGTTACATTTAAATGTTTACATTGAAAATGTATTACTAACGTCCCTGTATATACTGTTGTATTACTAACGTCCCTGCATATACTGTTGTATTACTAACGTCCCTACATATACTGTTGTAATACTAACGTCCCTGCATATACTGTTGTATTACTAACGTCCTACATATACTGTTGTATTACTAACGTCCTGCATATACTGTTGTATTACTAACGTCCCTACATATACTGTTGTATTACTAACGTCCTACATATACTGTTGTATTACTAACGTCCTACATATACTGTTGTATTACTAACGTCCCTGCACTGTTGTATTACTAACGTCCCTACATATACTGTTGTATTACTAACGTCCCTACATATACTGTTGTATTACTAACGTTCCTGCATATACTGTTGTATTACTAACGTCCCTACATATACTGTTGTATTACTAACGTCCCTGCATATACTGTTGTATTACTAACGTCCATACATATGCTGTTGTATTACGGTAGCGATTTAGTAAGTTTACGGAGTTTATCAAAATCTTGCATTTAAATACTCTATGTTAATATAAAATGTATTTTTTTACTTTCAAATACACACTGGACATCTATGTTTTTCCTTTTCAAATCATATTTGATTTCATCAGAGGTTTAAAGGTTTTTATTCCGATTTTATTATTGTTATTATTAAAATATATGGATATTAAAAAAATTATCAAAAGGCTATAGTTGAGATAATTAAAAGTTTACAATTTTGAATTCAGCATATCATCTATATTCCAAAATTGTAGACACTTTTCTATGAATATTTTTTTTTCAATACATATTGTATTCAGGACATTGTAGCTTGACCTTTATTGATATGATAGCGTGGCCTTTATTGATAGGGTAGCGTTATCTTTATTGATATGGTAACGTGACCTTTGTTGATAGTGTAGCGTGACCTTTATTGATATGGTAGCGTGAACTTTATGAATAGGGTAGCGTGACCTTTATTGATATGGTAGCGTGAACTTTATGAATAGGGTAGCGTGAACTTTATTGATATGGTAACGTGACCTTTATTGATATGGTAGCGTGACCTTTATTGATAAAATAGTGTGACCTTTACAAATAAAATAGTGTGACCTTTATTGATAGGGTTGCGTGAACTTTATGAATAGGGTAGCGTGACCTTTATTGATATGGTAGCGTAAACTTTATGAATAGGGTAACGTGAACTTTATTGATATGGTAACGTGACCTTTATTGATATGGTAGCGTGATCTTTATTGATAAAATAGTGTGACCTTTACAAATAAAATAGTGTGACCTTTATTGATAGGGTAGCGTGACCTTTACTGATAGGGTAGCGTGACCTTTATTGATATTGTAGTGTGACCTTTATTGATATGGTAGCGTGACCTTTATTGATAAATTAGCGTGACCTTTACAAATAAAATAGTGTGACCTTTATTGATAGGGTAGCGTAACCTTTACTGATAGGGTAGCGTGACCTTTACTGATATTTACTTTCCATTTTTGCTTAACAAATATTGGCCTATCTCGGTTGGTTAAATCTGTTGTTTGCATCATAAAAAGTGCAATTAAATATATTTATCTAACTGTGCCGCCAGATTTTTTGCATGAATATTAGATAATAATATACTTAATTTTCTGATATATTTAAATGTATATAGTCTTATTGAAAATGTTGATTGTCAAAACTCGGGAACTATAATATAATCACTAGCTTTTATTGAACCACTGATTCCTCCCAATTAACTAATTGTGAGATATCTAGTGCCAATCTAGATATACAGTAAACTATTGTTTCCATCTTTTCAGTTGATTATCTAAATGGTTTATTAGCCGCTATAGATAAATAGGCATATACACACACATTATATTCCTAATACATAGACAACAAGTGGACAAATAAACAAAGCAAAAAGCTACCTGGGTTAAAATAAATTAACGACAGTATGATGTGAAAGTATCGTAAGAGATC
The DNA here is from genome assembly GCA_034780555.1 of Coelogynopora nodosa. Taxonomy (NCBI): domain Eukaryota; kingdom Metazoa; phylum Platyhelminthes; order Proseriata; family Coelogynoporidae; genus Coelogynopora; species Coelogynopora nodosa. Next base: position 14,484 of record JAUZND010075512.1, read on the forward strand.
TATATACAATAGAATGTTTCATTTACAAATGTAGCCAATTTATAAATGTTCCTATTAAAAGCGAACTACATTTTAAAATCACATGAAATAAATTACTAAGCTATAGTTAATTTTGTGGTGCTAATAGTTTAGTATTCCCAGATATTATATAATTAGATTCAAATCAGTAAAAGTTGTTTCAAACTTCATTGTACACAATCAAGTAACATCAATTATAAATAGTTGTCTAAAAGCTTTATGTTACAAAATCTTAGAGCTTATTATCAAATACTTAATGTATAATCAGTTAAATATATATATATGAAGCATTCAAATGCTCCATAAACTTATTAGTCGTCCAAAATAAATGAATAATAAATAATAAATTTTGAAACTGACTGAAAGAAATTGAATAACTGAATTTATTAACTTTTTTAATGGGTTGCGATAGATATGATCAAAGGCTTCATTAAAACATTTATTAATCGTTCAGAATAGTTTTTACTGTTTATATTTAATATATAGAACATTTATAATATAAAAGCAAAAATACTAAATTAAAATAAAAGTAATGTATATATACAAGTAGCTATATTCTCCAAGAAAATGTAACAATCCTAATTTTAATTGTAAGTTCAGCCAAACATTAATTTTTTTTTTATTAGTGTTGATTTCAAAATGAACTTATCTTCAATTAAAATTTATTTACAAAAAATACCTAATACTTTAAATATCATCAAACTGAAAATAACAATATATATATATATATATTTAAAACGAAAGAAAGTAGTTATCCATATATAATGATCTATAAGAAAGCAGAATGCGTGTGTAAATGCGTGACTTGTCGGATGCGTCCTGGCTATCCTTGCCCTGGGGGGGGGGGGGGGGGGGGGGGGGGGGGGGGGGGGGGGGGGGGGGGGGGGGGGGGGGGGGG